>MU226278.1:2479269-2509769 GCA_018584345.1 Thuja plicata | reverse complement strand
CACACACACACACACACACACAGATAAAAAAAAAATTAAAAATTAAAAATTAAAAAAAAGAAAAATTTACTAGATTTCCAAAATAACCTGTGGGTTCTCCTGCACCATAAGTTGTGAGGTAGAATGATGCAAGGAAAACTATGGACCCTTTGTCTTTGTGAAGAAAGATGTAATAAATGTAAGAGTAAATTAGAATTGCAGTACATGATTATTTTGATTGGAGAAATGTCATGATGGATGTTAGCCATGGTCACACCATTCGATTATGGCCAGTAAAGTTCAATCAATAACCAATTTTCAAAGGTGATCATGGTTATATCCTAAAGGAGATTTTCCATTATTGTGCATGTAACCAAGAAAATATAGAAGTATGCAACATAAATTCCAATTTGAAGGGTCATTTGTGTATTTTTCTTATAAGATTAATTCCAGTAGAAGTTAAAGTTTGCACAAGGGTCCTAGTGATTTTCATTGTGTTCGAGATGAGTACGTTATCTATATTTTCTTCGTTTCATTTTCATAAAAAAATGTTTTTCTTCAAGAAGGGGGTGTGTTTTTATTCCATGCAAATTATAAGTATTAGTCTTTTAGGATTTTTAGTAGGTCTATAATTCTCGTACTCAAAATGCCATGGAAGGAAGGTATTAAAGAAATTTCCACAGTAAGGGGAATGGGAAAACTATTTGTCCCAATGTCATATTACTAAGAGGGGGGGAATAAGTAATCTACCAAATTTTCCAAAATTCTCTGAAAAAACTAGCATTCACAATATTAACCTTAATAAAAATAAATGCAAATCATAAACATCCCAATCCATCCACAAAATTGACAGGCATATTTATCTCATGGAAACCCAAATAGGAAGAAAACTACAATGGGGATTAGTACCGACTAAATAATATACTCTTCTAAAGTGTGCCTTGTGACAAGGTTAACCATGTTAAAAGTTAAAAACCACATTGTTAGCTGCTACCCAGTAAAGGATTTACATTAGGCCTGTTAGGACCTTTATCCTATTAAGAGTAACGGTGTTAGAGGATATTAAAAACTTGATAAAGTGTCACCGTTATAGAGGATTTACAACAAAATATTTATTAGGATCTAACCTATTAAGGGATTTAACCTACTGCAACTGTTATATAGAAATAGAAAGAATGATCTCTACAAAAACACTACGTTTTCTTGATCAGATCCACTAAAAAACACAATATGTTCTCAACACACTTAAATCTTCTATGTCTTGATCTCAACTCACACTTTCACCTCAATTATTTAACACAAAATCAACACTTTTTAACCTTCAACTGCATCCAGTATATACTGAAATTTCAAATCTACCACCTTGATCCAACACTAAATTAAAATTTCAAAAAATACCTCTCAAATACAATATGCCACATAACAAAATTAATTGCATGAAATATTTTTCCATACTGCAGGCCAATACAATGATTTACATAGAATGTTGTGTCAAGGAGTCAAACACATTTTGACCAAACATAAGATTCCTCAAGAATCTTCTCCATATGCTAACATCAAGCAATGTGATGCTAGATCATCACCTCCAATCATGAAGACACATCACCATGTCATGATGGACTCAATCGATTCTACCACAACCTTAACACCGATCACCGATCAAAGATTTATTACTTATCGCTCCAAAAAAGAAAATACTATAACATATTAACAACTCTCTCTCTCTCTCATTGATTTTTACTTGTTTGAGGTACCCTGTGTATCTTAGCAATGAGTTAAATAATTATTTTTATACTGTGAAAGCCTAATTGTCCTACCTAATCACTTATTTTAATCGTGTATAGATGAGAGATATTTTCTTTTGAAAAGGAGTAGTATGAGAGAGTGATGTGAAGGTAATTGAAAGACAGAGAAGTGTGAAAGGTACAAAGCTTGATTGGTTGTTGGATGTAGAGTAGAGTTTGTGATTATAGTAATTCATTGGAATTGACCAAGAAAATATAGTTTCTATCAAAAAATTCACTGGATTATATATTCCTTATATATATTTGTTCAAATTGTTAATACTTGAGGGTGGCTTTAACCTTCTTTGGGAAGTGGGCTTGGGTAGTGAGCCCACTATTACTCTTGACTCCTAATAGGGTATGTCCTTTAACATGGACTATGTACTGTAATGTTTTAATAAGCTCCTATTAGGGATAAATCTTTTAACATGGATACTATACTCTCAGTACATCATTTTTGGGTGCCAATTCCCACTGGAGTTTGACTTTCTCGACAACAAGGATTGTGTTATTCTGGTGGCATTTAATATGTTATGATTTGAATTATAGATTTGGTTTATAAAGTTTAAATTTTAATAATATTTATCACAACTCATTCACCCCCCTCTTAGTTGTAGTTGTGGAGTATTATTCCTAACAATTGGTATTAGAGCTAATGGTCCTTAGAGAGAAAGATTAAAAACTTGAGGTGATCCTGAAGATGACTTACTATAGGAAGAATAGTCTAAAATTTGATCCTGAAAACTTTCACAATTGGAAGAACAAGATGAAAAAACATTTTCTATATTTGGGAATTGATTACTGGATGATCACAAAAATAAAGGAAAATATAAAGATTGAGGATGAATTGGATAAATATAATAAAGATGAAAAGAAGTTATTTTCATGTAATATGGTCACAAGGGAATAATTGATCAACACACTGTCTGAAGGTGAATTCACTGATGTAAAACACTTAGATTCTACACATGAGATTTGGGCAAGATTGGAAGCACTGTATGAAGGAGATAAGTTTACAAAACATGCGAAGCTACAAAACTAGAAGACAAAGATGTAATCATTGAAAATGAAAGATATTGAGAACATTATAGCTTATGGAGAGAGAATTACTGAAGTGGTTACTGGCATCAGAAACTCTGGAGGCACTTATGGTAAATAAGAAGTGATTGTGAAGATTCTTCTATCTCTGACACCTACATACAAAACTAAATTATGAGCTATGGAGGAGATTTTACCTTTGACCTTGAACTTAAATAGAGAGATGTTGATTGGAAAGCAAACTACTTTTGAGGCCACAAAACTGGGAGATTCTTTACCTAAAGTTGAGTCATCATTCAAGGCGAATGTGCATAGAAACAAAAAGACCTTATCTAGAATTGTGAGAACCAACAATAGTGACTTAAAAATAGAACTTGGAGACTATTATGGTGAATGTGAGCAGATACAAGAAGGAGAAAGATAGATAGATAAATTTATAGCCCTGATTGCTAGAAGAGGGAAGAGATGTAAGGGTAAATTTGAAGGGAAGTTACCTTTGAAATGTTTTTCATGTAAAAAGGTTGGTTATTTTGCATCTCAATGCTCTACATGGGTTCCAAAACATAAACCTAATTTTTACAAATCAAAGTATTCAAAAGACGAGGAATTTTATGATGCTAGTGAAGGTGTTTCTATTGATGATTTTGATTATGATGATATTGTATTTGTTGCTATTAAAGATGATGAACCTATACATGAATAAAAAGCCTTAGTATCTAGTGTTGAAAATAAATATGAATGGGTTATAGATACTGGTTGTTCACATCATATGAATGGAGATAAAAACAAGTTTGTTAGTCAGAAAAGATATGATAGTGGTGTTGTTAGATTTTGTGACAATAATCCTAATCTTGTCATTGGAGTTGGATCTATTTCTCTAGATGGAAAGACTAATACTACCAATGTACTGCTTGTTTATGGACTTAAGCATACTCTATTGAGTATTGGATGGATAGCAGGACAGAGGTTATCAATTGAAATTCATTGCTAGGAAATGTTCTATAGGAAGTAAATCAGGAGACTTGATCACATCTGGTAGTAAATCTAGTGGTAATGTAATTCAATTGAATACATCTAAATCTTATTGTTTAAGTGTGAAGGTTGTTGACAGTTAGTTATGGCATAGACTATTTTTCATGTTAACTTTGATAACATTGTGAAGGAAAGTATGAAAAATATTGTAAGAGATCTACCTAATATTGTGAAACCATCTAACAGTATGTGTAGAGAGTGTGTTATGGGGAAGCAGATGAGAAGCAGTTTAAAAAAAATCATATTCAACAAAAGGGAAGTTGGATATGGTACACACAGATTAGTGTGGTCCTAAAAGAGCAAGATCTTATTATGATGAAAGGTACTTTATACTTTTTTTTGATGAATTTTCTAGAATGATGTGGGTTACATATTGGAGAGAAAAATATGAGGCATTTAACAAATTGAAGTTATTCAAAGAAAAAGTTCAGAATGAATCTGGTTTGAAGATAATATTTTAGAGATGAGATTGAGATTGTGAGTTTACTTCAGATTTATTTAATACCTACTACGAAGAGTAGGAATATTCAGGAAGACATCTTCTCCTAGGACACCACAACATAATGTTATAGCTGAGTGAATAAACAAAACAATATTAGATGCTGCCATAACTATGCTACTAGAAGGATATGTATAACATGTTCATTGAAGAGAAGCTTCTTTTACTATTGTGTACACCTTGAACAAAATTCAGATTACAGAAGGTACAAGTAAGAATCCTTATGAATTATGGTTTGATCATACTCTGACTATAAAATATTGCAGAATATTTGGAAGTAAATGTTATATCAAAAGAGATGATGAGATAGGGAATTTTGGTGCTAGAAGTGATGAAGGTATCTTCCTTGGTTATTCTACTAAGAGAAAAGCATATAAATTTTTCAATCTGAGATTGAGGAAGTTGATTAAAAGTGATAATGTGAGGATAGATGAAAAGTTTCAGATTCAGGAAAGAATGTATGACTGTGGAAAGATTGCAGAGATAAATAAAAGTCACTATTGAGCCTACATAAACTTTGATGACTGATGATGAGATTGAAGATGAGTCAATTGAGATTATTGAGACTCCTAAGACTCTGAGGTGTGTTAATAAGAACCATCCTAAAAATCAAATCATTGGTAATGAAGGTAAAAGGAATGATGACAAGATCTAAAGTTAGAGATGAAATTTTTTTGATATCTCAAGTTGAACAAAAAACTACTGATGAAGCATGTAGAGATGAATCTTGGACTAAATCTATGTAGGAAGAACTAGAATAGATAAAGAAAAACAATACTTGGGAATTGGTTCCAAGACCTAAAAATAAAAATGTGATAGGAACTAAATGGGTTTTAAGAAAAAAATTCGACGAGGAAGGAACAATGGTAAGAAATAAGGCTAGAATTGTTTGTAAAGGCTACTCGCAAGAAGAAGGAATAGATTTTGAATAAACATTTTCTCCTTCTACTAGGTTTGAAGTGTTGGCTGATATCAATTTTGTTTACTAATCATGATATTGATATTCATGTTTTTTCACTGATGTCAACATATATTTCTATGGAGAAGACAGATTGGCTACTTATCTGGAAGGAGTGTACGAACAATGTATGAATGATTCAGAATGATCAAAGTTGGATTTATGGAGAAGGATGTGTGTTGACCTTATTTCTAAGCTCACTTGGCTCTATGTTACATACTATGGATGTTATAGTTGATTTGGTAAAGACTATTTTTCTGGACTGTAACTATGATTCTAGACAGAGCAGGTCTTTGTGTTTTGGGTATATTTTCTAGAAAATATATTTTAGAACTTGTGAGCTTACTGATGGAAAACCAACATATGGTAGAGAAATTATTTGAGTTTGATTTCTGTTTGGATATTGATGATGTTAGTTGTGGTGTGTATTCTAGAAAAGACCTATTTCCTAGTCGACTTCAGATGTGTAGCATGTGAAATTAATTGCGAGCATGAATTAAGGATCTGAAAGTATATGTGATGGATTGTAAATGATGTATACTTGTTATAGATACCATTTGTATCTTAGAAAGGGGCTATGTAATTATTTGTATGATGGAAAGCCTTAATTGGCCAACCTAGTTAATTATGTATTAGGAAAGCTTAACTAGCCAACTTAATAAATTATTGTAAGAGGGTATATATGAATGAAAATTTCTTGTGGACAAGTGTGAAAGAGAAAAGGATAAAGAGTTGTGAAATCTATGAATCTTGTTGACTACTGGAGAAAAAGAAGAGTTGATACTTCATTGGAATTGACCAAGCAAAGATAGTTGCTATCAGACAGTTCATTAGATTGTGTATTTTATTTATACACTTGATTTGGATTGCAAATCCTTGAGGGTGGCTTTAACCTTCTTTGGGTAGTGTGCCTTGGCAGTGAGCCTACTATTTTCTTTGACTCCAAAGAGAAACTATGTGCTGTAATATTGTCATAATCTCCTAACATGGCTAATATCTTGTAATAGGGATACTATACTCTCATTACATTATTTGTGGGTGTTAATTCCCACTGGGGTTTTACCTTTAACAAGACGAGAACACATTTTCTATGTCTGGCAATTGAATACTAGATGATAACAAAGAAGAAGGAAAAGGTAGCAACTGAGGATGAATTATAGAAAGCCTCTGAAGATCAAAAGAATCTCTTCTCCTACAACATGGTTTCAAGGGAATCCTTAATCAGTGCACTATCAGAAGGATAATTTAGTGAAGTAAACGACTTGGACTCTGCACATGAAATTTGGATAATACTAGATGCACTATATGTTAGAGACAAGTTTACAAAGAAAGCAAAGATACAAAACTAGAAGACAAAGATGGAATCACTGAAGATTAGAGAAGATGAGAACATAAGAGCATATGGATAGAGAATTACTAAAGTGGTTACTGAAATTAGGAACTCTGGAGGAACTTACAGTGAGGAAGAAGTGATTGCAAAGATACTCAGATCTTTGACACCTACATATAGAACCAAGGTTCAAGATATAGAGGAGATCATACCTTTGACACTAAACTTCACTAGAGAGATATTGATTGGCAAGATAACTACATTTGAAGCCATAGAATCAGGAGACACTTTACCTAAGGTTGAGTCAGCATTCAAAGAAACTGTGCATAAAAGCAAAAGAATATTACATTGAAATGCAAGCACAAGAATTACTGACCTAAGAGAAGAACTTGGAGCCTATGCTGATGAATGGGAACAAATACAAGAAGAAGAAAGGAAGCTAGATGAAGTCATGGCACTGATTTCTAGAAGAGAAAAGATTGGTCATTTTACCTTTGAGGAAAAATTAACTTTGAAATGTTTTTCATGTAATAAGATCGATTATTTTGCATCTAGATGTCCTACAAGAATTCCAAAGCACAAACCTAATTTTTTCAAATCTTAATTCTCAAAGGACAAAGAATGTTATTATGCAAGTGAGGGTATATCTGATGATGAGGATGGTGACTATGATGAAATTGGATTTACTGATATTATGGATGATGAACCTATGCATGAAGAAAAAGACTTAGTATCCTGAGTTGAAAAGAAATTTGAATGGGTCATAGATAGTGGTTGTTCACACCATATGACTGGAGATAAAAAAAAGTTTGTGATTTTGAAAATACATGATGGTGATGTTGTTATATTTGGTGACAATACTCCTAAACTTATTATTGGAATTGGATCTATTTCTTTGGATGGAATTACTAACATTGACAATGTACTACTTGTTGATGGACTTAAGCACAATTTGTTGAGTGTTGGACAGCTAGTGGACAAGAGTTATCAACTCAACTTCATCAGTGGAAAATGCTCTATCAAGAGTAAAATAGGAGACTTCATAGCATCTGGTACTAAATCTAGAGGTAATGTATTTGAATTGAACACAACTGATGCTTCTTGTTTTATTACAAAGGATGATGACAGTTGGTTATGGCACAAAAGATTTTGTCACATTAATTTTGATAACATTGTGAAGGTGAGTATGAAAAAAGTAGTAAGAGATATACATAGAATTGTAAATCAATCTAACACTATGTGTAGAGAATATGTTATGGGGAAACATACTAGAAACGCATTCAAGAGAAAATCTTATTCAAAAAAAGGGAAGTTGGATCTAGTGCATACAAATTTGTGTGGTACTACAAGAACAAGATCATACTATGGTGAGAGGTATTTCATACTTTTGGTTGATTACTTTTCTAGAATGATCTGGGTTACATATTTGAGAGATAAATCTGAAGCATTTGACAAGTTCAAGTTAATCAAAGAGAAATTTGAGAACAAATCTGGTTTAAATATGAAGTGTTTGAGATCAAACAGAGGAGGAGAGTTTACATTAGAGTTGTTTATTATGTATACAGTGAAGAAAATGGAATACATAGAAAGACTTTAGCCCCTAGAACTCAACAATAGAATGGGATAGACGAGCGAAGAAACAAAACCATATTAGATGCTACAAGGACTATGTTGCTGGAAGGAAATGTGTCACATGTTCATTAGATAGAAGTAGTTGGAACTACTGCGTACACATTAAATAGAGTTCAAATCAAAGAAGATACAAATAAAACTCCCTATGAATTATGGTTTGATCATGCACCTATTGTGAAATATTTCAGAATATTTGGTAGTAAATGTTATATTAAGAGAGATGATGAGATATGAAAGTTTGATGCTAGAAGTGATGAAGGAATCTTTCATGGTTATTCCACTAAGAGTAAAGTATACAAATGTTTCAATCTGAGACTGAGGAAACTAATTGAATGCACCAATGTGAGGATAGATGAAAAGATTCAGGAAAGAATATATGATAGTGGTTAGATAATAGAAAAAAGACAATTTGTTGCTAAATCTAAAGGACCCTTAATTATCGAGAATGAGATTGAAGAAGAAGAACATGTCAAAGCTGGTAATACATTAAAGACACCAAGGTATGTTAAGATAAGCCATCCTAAAGATCAAATTATTGGTGATGCAAGCAAAGGCATGATGACTAGATATAGAGTTAGAGATGAGATTTGTTTGATTTCTCAAGTTGAACCAAAGACTATTGGTGAAGCATGTAAAGATGGATCTTGGAATAACGCCATGGAAGAAGAACTAGAATAGATAAAGAAAAACAACACTTGGGAATTGGTTCCAAGACCTAAGAAAAAAATATGATTGGCACTAAGTGGGTTTTCAGAAACAAGATGGATGAGGAAGGCACAGTGGTAAGAAACAAGGCTAGACTGGTATGTAAAGGCTACTCACAACAAGAATGCAAAGATTATGAATAAACATTTGCACCTATTACTAGATTGGAAGCTGTAAGACTATTCCTTACTTATGCTACACATAAAAACTTCAAAGCATATTAGATGGATGTGAAGTTAGCATTCTTGAATGGTGATCTAGAAGAAGAAGTGTACATTGCGCAACCTGATGGTTTTCCTTTTACAGATGATGAAAGCATGGTTTACAGACTGAATAAGGCACTGTATGGACTGAAACAAGCACCAAGGGAGTGATATTCAAGACTGGATAAACATCTACTTTGTCTTGGTTTCAAAAAAGGTAATGTAGAAGGTAATTTGTATTTAAGAACTGATGAAGATGGAATCTTAATTATAGAATATTTTTTTGATGATATCATTTTTGCAGGAAATGATAAAATGAGTAAGAATTTTGCTAAAGAAATGGAGAATAAGTTTGAAATGTCAATGATTGGCGAGATGAAATTTTTTCTTGGTTTCCAAATTAATCAGAGTAAGAATGGAATTTTTATATCTTAGACCAAGTATCTTAAAGAAATGTTGAAGAACTTTGGAATGTAAGATTGTAAAATTGTTGGTACACCCATGGTGATAGGGAAAAAACTAACTAAAAGTGATGAGACACAAAGTGTTGGGAAGACAAAGTATAGATAAATGGTTGGAGGTCTAAAATATCTAACACACACTAGACCAGATATTACCAATGCAATTGGAATTGTGGCTAGATATTAGGCAGATCCTAAAGAGACACATTTTGCTGCTGTGAAAAGAATTTTCAAATATTTGAAAGGAACAGTAGAATATCGATTATGGTATGAAAAATTTGATGATTTTACATTGCAGGATTTTACTGATGCGGAATGGGCAGGTAATGTAGATGACAGGAAGACTACAAGTGGTGGTACATTTTTCCTTGGAAAAAGACTGGTTTCTTGGTTGAGCAAGAAGTAGAACTATATTTCTTAATCTAATGTTGAGTTAGAATATGTTGCTACTATAATAAACTATACACAAGTCATTTGGATGAAACAAATGTTGAAGGACATTGGAATAATTTTGAAAGAACCAGTGATTATCCATTGTGATAACACCAAATAGTGAATATGTCAAAGAATCTTGTAATGCATTCAAAGACTAAACATATTACCATCAAGTATCATTTCTTGAGGGGAAAGGTAGAAGATAGAGAGAATAAACCAGAGTATATTAGCACCAAGGAACAGTTAGAAAATATATTTACTAAACCTTTGCAAAAAGATGATTTTGAATATCACCGAGGAATTCTTAGGGTTGTGGCCCCTCCTAGTGAACACTAAAATGATGCAGATATGCATCGTTCTAGTGGATATTAGAGCTATATCATTATTTGGACTTGAGGTATGGATCTACTCCTTAGGGGGAGTGATCACAGGAGAATACTATGGAGTACATTTGGGTGATCTTGCACCTAGCTGATTGGACATGAAGACTTGAAAAGGACTACAGATGAGTTATGGAACCCTTTTCCATTGATGCCAAAGTGGGAAAAATCTATGTGAAAATCCCTACTATTTTGGGGAGATTTGTGCTGAGGATATTGAGAAGATTGTATTGAGAGAGAGAGAAATTTTGGGTTGAAGCATATGGATTTTCCCATATGTTGCCATCAATGCCAAAGGGGGAGATTTCTTAATGACATCAATTTTTGTTATTGATCATGTTGTTGATATTCATGTTTTGTCACTGATGTCAACATATATTTCTATGGAGAAGACAGACTGGCTACTTAACATGAAGGAGTGTACGGACACTATATGGATGATTCAGAATGATTGAAGTTGGATTTATGTAGAAGTATGTGCTATAAAATTATTTCTAAGGTCACTTGACTCTATGTTATATGCTCTGGATGTTACAATTGATTTGGTGAACACTGGTTTTCTGGACTGTAACTATGATTCTTGAATGAGAAGGTCTCTGTGTTTTGGGTATATCTTTCAAGTGAATATATTTTAGAACTTGTGAGCTTAATGGTGGACAACCAACATACAATAGAGTAATGGGTTGAGTTCAATTATTGTTTGGATATTTATGACGTCAGTTGTGGCATGTATTTTGGAGAATACTTATTTCCTGGCCGACTTCAGACATGTAGCGTGTGAAATTAATTGTGAGCATCAATTACAAATCTGAAAGTATATGAGATGGATTGTAGATGATGTATAATTTCTATAGATAATGTGTGTATCTTAGCAAGGGGCTATGTAATTATTTGTATGATGGAAATCCTTAATTGGCCAACCTACTTAATTACGTATTAGGAAAGCTTAACTGGCCGACCTAATGAATTATTGTAATACAATATATATGAATGTTAATTCTTGTTGAGAAGTGTGAAAGAGAAAGATAAGGATAAAGAGGTGTGGAAGTTGTGAAGCTTGTTGACTGCTGGATACAAAGAAGAGTTGATACATCATTGGAACTTACCAAGAAAAGATAGTTTCTATCAGACAGTTCACTGGAATGTGTATTTTCTTTATACACTTGATTCAGATTGTAAATCCTTGAGGGTGGTTTTAACCTTATTTGTGCATTGTGCCTTGGTAGTGAGCCTACTATTTTCTTTGACTCCTAACAGTGTTTGTCTCCTAACAGGGACTATGTACTGTAATGTTGTAATAAGCTCCTAACAGGGCTAATATATTTTAATAGGGATACTATACTCTCAGTACATTATTTGTGGGTGTTAATTCCCACTGTGGTTTTACCTTTAACATGGTTTCCTCAACAACAAATATTGTGTTAT
This sequence comes from Thuja plicata, assembly GCA_018584345.1. Taxonomy (NCBI): domain Eukaryota; kingdom Viridiplantae; phylum Streptophyta; class Pinopsida; order Cupressales; family Cupressaceae; genus Thuja; species Thuja plicata. The sequence continues at coordinate 2,497,908 of MU226278.1, read as the reverse complement.
GGTGTTGGCAATTACTGTGTTATCATTTACATTTGAAGATTTGGTTTATAAAGTATAAAGTTTAATAATCTAGATTACATTTGATTCACCCCCCTCTCAGTTGTCTTGCGGACTGTTATTCCTAACAAGAAGCTATGAGATTATTTCTTTCTTATGATACACATAAAAACTTTAAAGTATATCGGATGGATGTGAAATCTGCATTGTTGAATGGAGATTTGGAAGAAGTATACATAGAGAAACCTGATGGATTTCCTTTGATAGAAGATGAAGACATGGCTTGTAAGTTGAATAAATAATTGTATGGACTAAAAAAAGCACTGAGAGCATGGTATGTAAGAGTAGACAAGTATCTACTTTGTCTTGGTTTTAGAAAAGGTAACACAAATAGTAATTTGTATTTAAGAACTAGTGAAGATGAAATCTTAATCATATAAGTCTTTGTTGATGATATAATTTTGTGAGGCAGTGATAAAATGAGTAAAAATTTCTATAAATAAATGAAAAATTAATTTAAAATGTCAATGATTGGTGAGAAGAAATTTTTTCTTGGTTTGCAAATTAATTAGAATAATAATGAGATTTTTGTATCTCAGATGAAGTATCTTAAGCAAATGTTGAAAGAGTTTGGAATGGAATATTGTAAACCTATTGGGACACCCATGGTGACTGGTTACAAACTTACTAGTAACGATGAAACTCAAAGTGTTTTTGAGACAAAATGAATATTGATGTTTGAAGTTCAACAATATTTAACTCACACCAGACTAGATATTTCCAATGTAGTTGGAATGGTGGGAAGATATTAAGCAAACCATAAATAGACACACATTGTTGCTGTGAAAAAGAATTTTTAGATATTTGAAAGGAACGATAGAATATGGATTATGGTATGAAAAATTAGATGAATTTATTTTATAGGATTATACTAATGATGATTGGGCAGGTAATGTGGATTATAGAAAGAGTACAAGTGGTGGAGCATTTTCCTTGAAAATTTTTGTGTTTCTTGGCTAAGGAGGATGAATTTATTGCTCAGTCTAGTGCCAAATCTGAGTATGTTGTTGCTACTATAAATTGTACACAAGTTGTTTGGATGAAAAAAATGTTGAAGGACATTGGAATAATTTTTGAAGAGCCCATGGTTATCCATTGTGATAATGTAATTCCCTGCAAGGGAACCCAAGAGAGATTAACCTAAAACATGTTACGAAGTTTGCAGAATAATTTTTTTCTTAAGAGTTACAATTCAAAAAGGATAACAACGTGGAATCAATATAACATAAGACATAAAAAATCATAAATAAAAATCATTTGTAGATTACAAATCCTGAGGGTTCCATGACATATAATTATGTAAGTTTTCTAATCTACTAAATACAATGAACAATTTACAATTTTCATATAATGCAAAATGAAAAACAATAACATCCAAAAATTAAACCTAGATACAACTTGTTGGAAATGAGATAAGTAACTGAGAGGGGAGGAGTGAATCATTTACTCCAAAACAAATCATTGTCCCTTATATTTCTAAATACTTTAATACTATTACTCAGGTTAGTTAAGATATTCTTATATAGCTTGGGTGTTCCTTCTGTAACTCAGGTGTCAAAGGAATCTTTAATGAAATTATACTTAGACATTAAGTGCAGAAACATAAAGCATAAAACAAGTAACAAGTACACATATGACACCAAGATTTAATGTGGAAACTCAATATGGGAAAAACCACCAATGTAACAAGTTACTATTTTCACTCTTCCAAAGTGAGCCCTGTTATGAGCCTACACTATTAAAGGTTACAATAATACACTGTGAGGTGTGACCTATTTAAATGAGTTAATCACCCTGTGAGGAGTGGCCTTGTTAGAGGTCTTCAACACTTCATTCTAAAAATTCTACTATAGAGCATTGTTTTGACACAAGCCAACTTGATTTCCTCTCTGGAAAGAATAAAAAAGTTATTCCCAAGGTTCTCTGAGGTCAGGTCACAACCTGCTTGGTTAATCAGTTGAAGATAAATGTGAATGTTCACAAGGAGGCCTTTTCTTTTACATTCAAGACATCAAACTACAAAATGCTTTAGTTCTTTTTTGTATTTTCCATTCACAAATATGGGTGTTGTAAATAAAATGCTATTTTGTATTTTCAAGATATGGATTTTCAAAATTAAAGACATAATTTGAAGAGATTAAAGTAATGAGGAATAAAATAAAGTGATGAAAATGAAATCCTATGGACATAAACCGTTGTAAATCCTTCCTTGCAAATTGAATGGTGAAGAGATTTGGAACAAACTCAGGAAGCATAAATAGACCAAGTTTCAATTCAATACCCAACAGATGCAAGCGTTTGGAGTGAAGATAAATTCACTTGTACAAGATATTCAAAATCTATCAAATCGTGAAGCCACCAAGATGTGTGCACCTATGAGAAAAATTTATTATAAATCCCAAAGATGATCTCTTCCACGCATTCATCACAAAAAGGTAAATAAACAAAAACAAAATCTAACTAAAATGAATGAGAATCCGAACCACAATAAACAAGAGTCTCTTTGAAAATAATGAGCAATGGAAGCATACATCCAAGACTTTCACATAGGTAGCAAAAATTCACACACCACGAATGAAGCACTAAATCTAGATTTTTATTGTATTCATAATTCGACCCTATTATATTGATTTTGATTACAATATATAGAGTTCTGATCTACAAACTCTGAATGCCAAAGTTAGGGCATTAGAGACTCTAGAAATAATGAAAATAAACTAAAACTAAAGCTTTACTAAAGAAATCTATTGCTAAACTAATACTAAACAACTTGCATGGATCTTTGATCCATTTACAATCACTTTTCCCATGCAAAAGAGATCAAACCCACTGAGAAAGAAGAAAGAGAGAAGATGGAGTTTCCTTGTTTACAACTAAATTCTTCTTCTGTGGTGATCTTTGAGGTGGGAATTGATAGATTACCCTTAATCCTCCTAAAATGAACTCCAGTTAGGCACCCATCTGATCTGGAGTTCAAATTCCATGCACAAAAGTGATCTCATTGGAAACACCCAAAATTTCAGGACCCAACCTCTCCTTCGAATATCTTCAAGTGTCAAAATTTGCTAAGTGTTAGAATAAAAAATTGGAGTCAAATTGTCGGCCCTTTCGTAGGCCAAAAGGCTGAAAAGGCCAAAAGGACCGAAAAGGCCGAAAGGCCAAAACACCAAAAAATTGAAAAAAATTTCGTCTGGAAAAATAGTTAAGTATGCATCCTTATGACACAAAAAATTTTAGACTTTCAAACTCCAAAAACTCCAGCAGAGCCCGAAACTCAGAAAAATTGAGCAAGTTCAGATTGCAAAAAATCTAGCAAGTTTTGGCCTGTGAAAAATCTAGCCAGTCTGAAACTGAAAAATCTAGCACTTCAGACTTTCGGACAGTGAAAAATCTAGCAAGTCTGAAACTCCAAAAAATTTAGCACTTCAAACTTTTGGACATTGAAAAATCCAGCAAGTCTGAAACTCTAAAAAATCTAGCACTTTGGACTTTTGTATAGCGAGAAATGTAGCAAGTCCAAAATTGTGAAAAATCTAGCACTTCAAACTTTCAGACAGTGAAAAATCTATCATGTCCGAAACTCAAAAAAATCCAACACTTCGGACTTTTGGACATCGAAAAAATCCAGCAAGTGTGAAACTCCAAAAAATCCAATGCTTCAGACTTTCAGACAACAAAAATTCTAGCAAGTCCAAAACTCATAAACATCCAACACTTTGGACAACAAAATTCCAGAAAAAAAAACTCCAGAACTTCAGACTTTCAGACTCCAAAAATCTAGCGAAAGTCCAAACTGTGAAACTGCGAAAAACTAACAAAAAACCTCATGACTTGAAAACTGGATAATTTCAAAATGACCTTTTTGGCAGGATCCTAGGGTGATCTTTTTAAAATCTCTTTGCAAGTTCCTGGACTTCATCAGAACTAAGCAACTTCATAAATTCAACCTTCCCTATTGCCTCTCCCTAAACTTGAAAAGGCATGCTTCAAAATCCTGAACTTCTCCAATTTGCTTCAAATCTTTGTCTGTGTTCCCATGGAGAAATCATTCCTTTGAGGTGTTTGAATGATGTTTCCTATGGAATATATTTCATGATCTATGTCTGTTTTGTTGATCTCATCGTATGAATTGCCCACCTTAGTGGGGTTGTGGTATTCTTTGAAATGGTACTTCAATGGCAGAGTTGTTATATTTTCTGATATTCTTTTCATTCGTTGAGGATTTGACATCTTTGTATCCTTTATGAAAATGCATTTGTTAGAAGCATATTATTGAAAACAAGAAACTACTCTAAGACACCACTCTATGCCGATCAAAATTAAAAATTTGGAACAAAAAAACTACCAAACTACAAAACATTATATATAAAAAAAGGGTGGTCCCCATTAGGCCAAATGGCCAAAATGGGGCGTACATTGTGGACCCATAACAAATAGCCCAGACAAAAAGGAGAAATGACTGAGGCATTTCTTTATCAGAAAACAACTTCTGGAAGTTAATCTTTCAATAAACCGAACCCAAGTACCCCTCATGGAAATATTATTTCACTAACTCTCAAAATTGAAGTCCTCTATTGTTTCTTCCTATGTGTGCACTTGTGTGTTCATTCCTTTGACATTTTGGTGAAGATAACTTAAATGAATATCAGCCAAAACTAACCTTCACAATGTTAACAAGGGTTTCTCAAGAAGAGCTCTACTACCAGGCAGGCATCCACAGCCCTGACAAAGTTTCCCCTGAGTCCCAATATAACCTTTCTCTACTGCCAGTCAGGTGTCCATAGCCCCGATAGAGATTTCTATAGTCACCCTTCTCTATCTTGTGATGATATTTGAAGTAGAGATATTTGGAGGGATCTCTCTTTGGATTTATTTCTTCTTTTTTGATTGGTAACCGACTCAGGCCACTTGTGCTTTGAGTATGCTACTTCTTGAATTCCTTCATTTTATTGCTTTTGATAAACCTAGGCAACGCTTAGACTGTGCTACCTTGGTATAAGATTATGATCATTGTAGCGACCATTTCCTTGAATGATTCATTTTTCTTTCACATTATTTTCCTTTTTATTCTCTCTTTCCTTACTACCTTATTTTTTTTTTAAAGTCAGGTTGCAGACGGAGAAGGGTTCTAGGACTAGTGGGTACCCATGTCAACATGTTGGTGTTGGCGCTAAGTAACAAACACCCTAGAAACCAATATTTCCACTATCATATTTTAATGTTTATCTTGTGATTTAGGATGATCAACATTGAACATCACCTTGGTTTCCAAAAAAAGGTATCACCATTTCTGATCCCTGTGTATAGCTCCTTGCAAGATACACTTCTTTAGAAATTTTGACTAATAAATACCTTTACCTCTCATCGAGGACTAGTTTTGATGGACCACTTGTCTGGAATATCCCCAAAAAAACACACTGACTCCCTTGACATAACAAATAGAAGTGAGAGAACCAAAAAAGTAGAAAACAAAACCAATACAAACACCTACCTAAACAAAACTAAAGAAAAATTATATACAAAAGATTCAGAACAAAAACAAAAAGAGTTACTAGTTAATTGATTTTCCTCTCCATGCAATAGCAATAACACACCTTGTATAGTTCTAAGGAATTCAAACTCATCTTTGTACTTAGAGAAATAAAATTTAGACAAGTTTTGATCAAGTTTTGGCTACCAACTGTACAAAATCAGAAGTTGTGGCAATTCTCCATGATCATGGTTAATCCAAAAACAATTTTTTTTACCCTCAGCACCATATTCAAATTGGAAATTATCAAAATGTAAGGGATAATTGAAAGATACAACCTGATTTAGTGAGTTCCCAACCATTGGAGTATACTCACAAAACATGATTTCTTCTTCTAGAGGTCTTAACTCAGGGTACAACACTCCATCCTCATCAAGTACATGCACACCATAAGAATACATAGGCATTCATGATGTACTATACTTGTCATTTCAACAAGGCTCAAAAGGAAAAGCATCAAGACTATGATCCTTGCTATAATCATCATTTGGCCTAAATAATGAATCATCACATTTAACTTTATTAGGACTAATAACTTCAACCATAAACATGACTTTTGAATTGTAAGAATCATTAGTATGATCAATCAAATCATTTTCCCACTCAAGATTTAAAGAAAAATGTTCAAAATTGTTCTTACCTTCTAAGGTAATCTCCCAAGATAGCATGAAGTTAGGACAACTTACTTCCTGATGTAGATCAAATGGATGAACTCTACATGAATCAGATACTTCAAGGTCTAATATATACATGGAATACCCACAAATGGCCATTTCTTTACTCAAACATGATACCAGATAAGCACTTTATCTACCTCATTTGATGATGTAGACAAAGAGTCATCTTGTTTCTTGATTAATAAGTCCATCGTTACACATTGTTTTCCATGTGTGACTATCGCAGACCCTAAGAAAACTCTTTGATCATACTTTTGACCCTCTTGTATCTCCTCTATTTAGGTTTCATCATGATTGGAATTCAAAGAATAAAGTGCATCATCACTCATGATTTTATAAGAAGACACCTCTTCACTTTCACTTGTCATGAAAATATTTATGAATGTATCTATAATTTCATTCTCTATATTGTGTTGAATTGTCTCACCATCATTATTTTGTATGCTGATCACTTTCACGTCCTCATCAAGCAAGCCACTAGTTCTAAAGTCTCATGGGTTTGATCACATTCATCTTCTTCCTTTCTTGATTGATTCTCACAATGATCCTCTATAGGAATTAATACTTCTTCAATGGTCATCTTTCCTTTCAAAAATAAGTCCATCTTCCTAAGGAAAACAAAGCAATCCTCCTGACAATGTTTATTTGTGAGGTGTATCCTACATTCGTCCATCCATCTGACAGAGATTATGATAATCTTCATCTTAAATTTTTGAACCTTTATCAACCTCAAAAGATTCATCACAATTACCTTGTAAAGATGTCAAATATTTCTTACTTGCTGATTGCTCATGACCATAATTCTAGGGAAGCATTGAATATGTCTGATCCTCTTGGGTTCATTTGTCATGTCTTGATACCTCATGACTGATTTTTGTGGAAAAATCATTTTGTGACCTAAATTATTAATTGCTGCAAACTTTTAGGCCCATTTCATCTTCATTTTTGCACCTCTTATCATGCTCATTTGACTGGCCATCAAGCTCTCTATTTGAATTATCATCATGACTTGGTGTATTAAGTGTTGGAGTATAATAATAATATGACAGTATAGAGGAAGCAACATCATTGGGAGGTAAAATACTTGCATCCAGGGTTTTAGTATGGGCATTTTAACTCCAAACCTGATAATAAAACTGATTGACCTGATTCTTTCTATTGGATGATTGCATCATTTGGATATCAAGTAGGTTGTATTTATTTGAACAGGATGATTGTAGCTGATATGGTATGTTGACTTGATTGACATAGTGTTGTAATGGTTGGGAATATTCAATCAATTTCATATTGAAACTTCCATCTAGACCACTCATACCATTTGTATCATCCCATCCACATCGTCCCAAGAAAAGAGCCTTGTTGAATGCTTCATGTAAGGTAGTAATCTCACCCAAAGATCTAATTATGATTGCAAATGAGACATCCAAACACCATAAATAATGTTCTTTTAACTTCAAATCGTGCACCATCCATTTCAAATCTTGGAGCCTTTGATATTTGTTGAGGAATCGATGATTAAATTGGGCACTAGCCTCTTGAGGTGTCCTTCTTATAGAAGAAAAATAGAATACATAATCTTGTGCACTCACATTGGGATCAAATTGAATTATGAATAAATTCTTTAATTCAACCCATGAGCGAATAGAATTTGATGAAAGTCTCACATACCATTCAAGTGCTACACCTTGAAATGTATTTACAAATAGTTTTCAAACAACATCTTCATGTTCAATTTTAAGAAAAGAATTAGATCCTTGCAAACCATCACATGGTTTGTAGCATTTTGTCCATTATTGGGGAAGAACAAGGGAAGCCTATTGTGTGCATGTAAATGAATCTCGTGGAAACCTCCTCGTATACACAAAGGACTACCCATTAAAGCTATATCTCCTCATGATCCAACCCATTCAAGTGTGCATGTAATCATGAAATCATTTTGATTTTCCCTCCTTCTAGCACCACTTTTGTTTAGTGTTGTTTTGACACAAGCCAACTTGCTAGGATCTCGAGAACTTGATTTCCTGTCTTGAAAGAATAAAGAAGTTATTCCCAAGGTTCTTTGAGGTCGGGTCACAACTTGATTGGTTACTCAGTTGAAGAAAAATGTGAATGTTCACAAGGAGGCCTTTGGTGGTATGTTCAAGACATCAAAATGAAAAACACTTTAGTTCTTTTTAGTATTTTCCGTTCAAAAATATGGGTGTTGTAAATCAAATGCAATTCTATATTTTCAAGATATGGATTTTCAAAATTAAAGACTAAATTTGAAGAGATTAAAGTAACGAGGAACAAAATAAAGTGTTGAAAATGAAATCCTACAGACATAAACCATTGTAAATCCTTCCTTGCAAATTGAATGGTGAAGATATTTGGAACAAACCCATGAAGCATAAATCAGACCAAGTCAAAATTCAATAGCCCACAAATGAAATCGTTTGGAGAGAAGATGAATTCACTCATGAAAGATATTCAAAATCCATCAAATCATGAAACCACCAAGATGTGCGCACCCACAAGACAGATTTATTGTAAAGCCCAAAGATGATCTCTTCCATGCATTCATCACAACAAGGTAAATAAACAATAGAAAACTCCAACAATAACAAATGCATTTATGAATTTTGCATGGGTAGCAGCAATTCACACAACACAAATGAAGCACCAAATATAGATTTTTATTGTATTCAGAATTTGATGCTTTACATTGATTTGTGATTTCAATATATAGAGTTTTTGATCTACAACTCTAAATTCCAAAATTAGGGCATCAAAGAGTCTAAATTAATGAAAATAAGCTAAAACTAAAACTTTGCTGAAAGGAAACTACTGCTAACTGATGCTAAACAACTTGCATAGATTCTTAATCCATTTACAATCAATTTTTCCATGCAACAAGGATCAAACTCGCCAAGAAAAGAGAGAGAAAGAAGATAGGGTTTCTCTACATGCAACTGAATTCTTCTTCCTAATCTAGGAGTTCTCCCTTGAAATCTTTTTCTAGAGTTCTCTTTGAGGTGGGAAATGATAGGGACCTTTAGTCCTTAAAAAATGAACTCCAGTTGGGCACCCATCTGATCTGCAGTTCAAAACTCCATGCAAAAAACTGATCTCACTAAAAAAACCTAGAATTTTAGACCCCAACCTCTCCTCTGAAAATCTCCAAGTGTCAAAATTTGCTAAGTTTCAGAATCAAAAATTGGAGGACTCAAAGTTTTGGCCTTTTCAGAGGCCGAGAGGCCAAAAAGGCTGAAAGGGCCAAAAGGCCAAAATGCCAAAAAACCTTCCTTTGGAAAAATGGTTTATGGATCCTCAAGACTCCAAAAATTTTGGACTTTCAAAGAACAAAAAGGTTATCGAAGTCTAAAACTCTGAAAAATCTAGCAAATTTGGACTGCAAAAAAATCCAACAAATTTGGATTGCAAAAAAATCTAGCAAATTTGAAACTCTAAAAAATCCAGCAAGCTCTGAAAAATCCAGCAAGTTCAGACTGCAAAAAATTCCCCAAGTCTGGAACTTAAAAATCCAACACTTCAGACTTTCAGATAGTGAAAAATATAGCAAGTTCAAGACTCTAAAAAATCCATCTCTTTGGACTTTCAAACAGCAAAAAATTCAGCAAGTCTGAAACTCTAAAAAATCCAGCACTTCAAACTTTCAGACAATGAAAAATCTAGCAAAAGTCTGAACTACGAAAATGCAAACAAACCAGAAAAAAATCTCATGACTAGAAAAATGGCTAAGTTTTAAATGAATTTTTGGTAGGGTCTTAGGGTGAGCTTTGAAAAATCTCTTTTCAACTTCTTGGACTTCATCAGAACTGAGAAACTTCATAAATTCATCTTTCCCTGTTGCCTCTCCCTAAACCCGGAAAGGCATGCTTCAAAATTTTGAACTTCTCCAATACCATTCATGATTTTCTTTATATTTTCTCTGAATTAGAACATTTGTTGCAAATCTTTGTATGTGTTCACATGCAAAAATTATTCATTTGATGTGTTTGAATGATGTTTCCTATGGAATAGATTCATGACCTATGTCTTCAACGGTAATCTCACTGTGTAAATTGCCCACCTTAGCGGAGGATGTGGTATCCTTTTAAATGATACTTCATTGGCATAGCTATTTCCTTTTATGACATTCTTTTCACTGGTTGAGGATTTGACATCTTTGTATCTTGCATGGAAATGCATTTTTTAGTATCATGTTATTAAGAGCAAGAAACTATTCTAAGACACCACTCTTACAAGGGTCCAAATTATAAATTTAGACGAGAACAACTACCAAACTTCAAAACATTATATACAAAAAGGGGGTCCCCATTAGGCCAAGTGGCCAAAATGGGGCGTGTTTTGTGGACCCACAACAAATAGCCCAAACAAAAGGATAAATGACTGAGGCATTTCTTTATCAGAAAACAACTTCTAGAAACTCATCTTGCAATAAATCAAACCCAAGTACCCCTCACGGAAATATTATTTTTCCAACTCTCAGAATTCAAGTCCCTTGTTGTTTATTCCTGTGTGTGCGCTTGTGTGTTCATTCCTTTGACATTTTGACAAAGATAAATTAAATGAATATCAACCAATGCCAACCTTTACAATGTTAACAAGGGCTTCCTAGGAAGAGCTCTTTTTCCGGTTAGGCATCCATCACCCTGACAAAGTCTCCCCCGAGTCCCAATCTAACCTTTCTTTACTACCATTCAGGCATCCATAGCCCCGGTAGAGATTGCTAGAGTCACCCTTCTCTATCTAGGGACAATATTTGAAGTAGAGTTATTTGGAGGGATCTCTCCTTGCATTTATTTCTTCTTTCTTGATTGCTAACCAGGTTACGCCACTTGTGCTTTGAGTATGCTACTTCTTGAATTCCTTCATTTTATTGCTTTTGATAAACCTAGGCAGCGCTTAGATTGTGCTACCTTTGTATAATATTATGATCACCATAGAGACCATTTATTTGAATGATTCATTTTTCTTTCACATTTTTTTTATTTTTATTCTCTCTTTTTTTTTTTCTTCTTCTTCTTCTTCTTCTTCTTCTTCTTCTTCTTCTTCTTCTTCTTCTTCTTCTTCTTCTTCTTCTTCTTCTTCTTCTTCTTCTTTTGTAAAAGTCAGGTTGCAGATGGAGAAGGGTTCTAGGACTGGTGAGTATCCATGTCAACATGTTTTTCCTTACTCTAACTAACAACTGCCCAAGAAATCAACATTTCCAATATCATATTTTAATGTATATCTTGCACTTTAGGATGATCAACGTTGAACATCACCTTGGTTGCCAGGAAAATGTATCACCATTTCTGATCCCCGTGTATAGCTTCTTGCAAGATAAATCTCTTTAGAAATTTTGACTAAGAAATACATTTTCCTCTCATCAAGGACTAGTTGGGATGGACCACTTGTCATTAATAGACCAGATAAAACACACTGACTCCCTTTACACAACAAACATAAGCGATAAAACCAAAAAAAGAAGAAAAAAAAAGCAAGACAAACACCTACCTAAACAAAACTATTAAAAAAAATATGTACAAAAGATTTAGAATAAAAAGCATATGAGTTAGTGGTTAATTTAATTTCCTCTCCATGTAGTAGCGATAACGCGCCTTGTATAGTTCTTAGTAATGCAAACTCATCTTTGTACTCAAAAAATAAATTTTTGACAAGTTTTGTTCAAATTATGGGTACCAATTATACAAAATCAAAAGTTGTGGCAACTCTCCATGATCATGGTTAATCCACAAACAAGTTTTTTCACCCTCAAAACCATATTCAAATTGGAAATTATCAAATTGTAAGGGATAATGGAAATATACAACCTGATTTAGTGAGTTACCAACCATGGGAGTATACTAAAAAAACATGATTTATTCTTCTGGAGGTCTTAACTTAGGGTACACCACTCCATCCTCATCAAGTAATTGGGAAATACAATCTTGAGGTGTCCTTCTTATAGAATCAAAATAGAATACATAATATTGTGCACTCACATTGGGATCAAATTGAATTAAGAATAAATCCTTTAATTCAACCCATGAGAAAATAGAATTTGATGAAAGTCTCACATACCATTCAAGTGCTACACCTTGAAATTTATTTACAAAAATATTGAAAACAACATCTTCATGTTCAATTTTAAGGAAAAGCATTAGATCCTTGCAAACCCTCACATAGTTTGTAGCATTTGGTCCATTATTGGGGAAGAACAAGGGAAGCCTATTGTGTGCATGTAAAGGAATCTCATGGAAACCTCCAGGTATACAAAAAGGACTACCCATTGAGGCTAGATCTCCTCAAGATCCAACCCATTCAAGTGTGCATGTAAGCATGAAATGTTTTTTTATTTTTACTCCTTCTAGCACCACTTCTGTTGGTGTGATGATGAAGGGTTTACATACCACCAATTCCCTGAGTTTTTAAGTTCTGATATTGGTTTATTGCTGTGAGGATAGTCAGGAGAACAATGTGTAATTGATGCCCAATCAGATTCTATGGTTCAGTATGATGGTGAGATGGGCTCTCTTTTGAATTTCCTCTGTCACTACGAACTCTGTGGTGATGAGTGAGTTCAAGGAACTTGCCACTTTTTGGAGATGATCTACGCACTCACTCAAACTATTCCAGAGAAAAGGATCCAATGTTTTCTAGATTTTTACTCTTTTTTCCCTCCTTCTAGTGCCACTTATGTTGAGTGTTGTTTTGACACAAGCCAACTTTCTATGATCTTAGAACTCGATTTCCTCTCTTGAAAGAATAATGAAGTTATTCTGTAAGTTCTCTGGGGTAGGGTCACAACCTGCTTGGTTACTTAGTTGAAGATAAAATTGAATGTTCACAAGGAGGCCTTTCCTAATACATTCAAGACATCAAACTGCAAAACACTTTAGGTCTTTTTGGTATTTTCCATTCACAAATATGGGTGTTGTAAATAAAATGTAAATTTGTATTTTCAAGATATGGATTTTCAGAATTAAAGATAGAATTTGAAGAGATTAAAGAAACGAAGAATAATATAAAGTGTTGAAAATGAAATCATACAGACATAAACCATTGTCAATCCTTTCTTGTGAATTGAAGGGTGAAGAGATTTGGGACAAACCCATGAAGCATAAATCAGACCAATTCTTAATTCAATACCTCATAGATGCAAGCGTTTGGAGAGAAGATGAATTCACTCCTGCAAGATATTCAAAATCTATCAAATTGTGAAGCCACCAAGATGAGCGCACCCACTAGATGGATTTATCATAAAGCCCAAAGATGATCTCTTCCACGCATTCGTTATAGCAAGGTAAATAAATAATAGCAAACTCCAACTAAAAGGATGAACAATGAAAGCATATATCCAGGAATTTCACATAGGTAGCAGCAATTCACACACCACGAATGAAGCACCAAATGTAGATTTTTATTGTATTAATAATTCAACCCTATTACATTTATTTTGATTACAATATATAGAGTTCTCATCTACAAACTCGGAATGCCAAAATTAGGGCATCAGAGACTCTAGTAACAATGAAAATAAACTAAAACTAAACCTTTACTAAAGAAATCTATTGCTGAACTAATACTAAACAACTTACATGGATCTTTGATCCATTTACAATCAGTTTTCCTATGCAAAAGAGATTAAATTCGCTAAGAAAGAAGAAAGAGAGAAGCTAGAGTTTCATTTTTTACAACTAGGGTCTTCTTCTGTGGTTCTCTTTGATAAGGGAACTGATAGAGGATCCATAATCCTTCTAAAATGAACTCCAGTTAGGCACCCATCTGATCTGGAGTGCAAACTCCATGCAAAAAAGTGATCTCGCTGGAAACACCGAGAATTTTAGACCCTGACCTCTCCTCTGAAAATCTCCAAGTGTCAAAATTTGCTAAGTGTCAGAATAAAAAATTGGAGGAGTCAAAGTTTCAGCAGTTTTAGAGGCTGAAAGGTTGAAAAGGGTGAAAGGACCGAAAAGGCCGAAAGGTTGAAATGCCAAAAATTTGAAAAAAAATTGCCTTTGGAAAAATGGCAAAGTATGGATCCTGATGAATAAAAAAAAATTGGACTTTCAAATTTTGAAACTCCAAAAATTCCAGCAGAGCCCGAAACTCTGAAAAATCCAACAAGTTCAGACTGTAAAAAATCTAGCAAGTTTTGGCCTGCAAAAAATCTAGCAAGTGTGAAACTGAAAAATCCAGCACTTCTGAATTTTGAACTACAAAAAATCCAGCAAGTTTGAAACTACAAAAAATCTAGCACTTCGGACTTTCAAACAATGAAAAATCTAGCAAGTCTGAAACTCTGAAAAATCCAGCACTTCAAACTTTCAGACAGTGACAAATCTAGCAAGTCTAAAACTCTGAAAAATCTAGCACTTCAGACTTTCAGACAGCGAAAAATTCAGCAAGTTTGAAACTCTAAAAAATCCAGCACTTCAGACTTTCGGACAACGAAAAATTTAGCAAGTCTGAAACTATGAAAAATCTAGCACTTCAGACTTTTGGACAGCGAAAAAATCCAGCACTTCAAACTTTCAGACAATAAAAAATCCAGCAAGTCCAACACTCTAAAAAATACAGCACTTCGGACAATGAAAGTCTAGGAAAAAAATTTCAGAACTTTGGACTTTCGGACTCCAAAAATGCAACGAAAGTCCAAACTGTGAAAGTGCGAAAAACAAACAAAAAACCTCATGACTTGAAAAATGGCTAAGTCCAAAATGAGCTTTTTGGTAGGATCCTAGGGTGAGATTTGCAAAATCTCTTTATGACTTCCTGGACTTCATCAGAACTAAGCAACTTCATAAATTCAGCCTTCCATGTTGCCTCTCCCTAAACCTGAAAAGGCATGCTTCAAAATCCTGAACTTCTCCAATACCATTCATGATTTTCTTTATATTTTTTCTGAATTGAAACATTTGTTGTAGATCTTTGTCTATGTTCCCATGGAGAAATCATTCATTTGAGTTTTTTAAATGATGTTTCATGTGGAATGGGTTTCATGACCCATGTCTATGTTGGTGATCTCATCATGCGAATTTCCCACCTTAGTGGGGCTATGGTATCCTTTGAAATGGTACTTCATTGGCAGAGTTGTTGTCTTTTCCGATATTCTTTTCACTGGTTAAGGATTTGACATCTTTGTATCCTGTATGCAAATGCATTTGTTAGCAGTATGTTATTGAAAACAAGAAACTACCCTAGGCCACCACTCTACGATGATCCAAATTACAAATTTGGACTAGAAAAACTACCAAACTAAAAAGCATTATATACAAAAAAGGGGGTCCCCATTAGGCCAAGTGGCCAAAATGGGGCATGTGTTGTGGACCCACAACAACTACCTTGTGAGAGGATTTAAAAAATATTGTTAAGTCTACTCCGTTAAGAGAATTTGATCACTGCTACAATTGTTAGAAAGTAACAATGGATTTACCTTTATTTGTAAGCAACTGTCTTTGCCAATTTAGATCTTTTCTTGATTGTAACTGGATCCTTGCTGATCAGATATTCTATTGCAGCCCCGAGTGTTCTATACTCAATTTGAATCCCATCTGATTTTTCCTTCACAGAATTCCACACTTTTGCCTTTTCACTTTCTTACACACTTAGAATTCAACACATTCAATCCAAACTTGACCTTTCATAAATACATGGTAAGCCCTATAAAGTCAGATTGAATAAACTCTAAATGATAAATCATAATTTAGTTGGTGTCATATAACCATTTAATTACATAATATAAATCATTGTTAGTCGGCTGCAACTGAATGCCCGATCAAGACAAAAATGCCTAAGTGAACTCGGTCAACATTCAACTTCTTCAATGTCCAAACTCAACTCATTTTGTTAACCAACTTTGCTTGGTCTGAAGGTAGAGATTAGTGTAAAACACCTACATAAGTGTATATACATGTGTAACATCAATGAAAATACACAATTGAATAATTGTCTTCAATAATCTCCCTCTTTGGCATTGATGGCAACACAACATGTCATAATACAAAGAATTGTGGAGCATCATAAAATTTCTTTAATGTCTTTAGTTTCATTCTAATTCTCCCTTTGAAAATGTCCTTTGCTTCCTTATTATTCTCATGTATTATAGAAAACTCTCCCTCTTTGACAATAGATGCCAAAGACTCCAATTCCACAAGAACTATTTCTCTTTGAAGTGTAATGTACCCAAATGTACTAATTCATCTGCAATGGGCTCTGATAGATCTGCATCAACTGGAATATTTTCACTGTTGCTTAGGTTGATGCATTACTGAACTGTATTTTAGTGACCTTTAGGTAGGGGAAGTACCCTTATCTTTCCTCTAAGATACACGAATGCATCCATAGGTAAGGGTTTGGTGAATATGTTTTCAACTTGTTATTTTGTGTTTACATATTCCAACCTTCCTTCTGTATTTTGTACTACTTCCCTCAAGAAATGATATTTAATTGCTATGTGCATGGTTTTGATCTGCATCACAGGATTCTTTGAGATGTTAATGGCAGTGGTGTTGTCATAGTAGATAATAACTAGTTCTATTATCTCTTCCTTCATTCCTGACAATAACTGCTTGATCCATGTGATGTTAGAATAGTTCACTTCTACAGCAACATATTCTACCTCTGTTGTAGACTGAGAGATACAATTTTGTTTCTTTCTAATCCAAGACACTAACCTTTTTCCAAGAAAGGAAGCTCCACCACTGGTACTCTTCATATCATTGACACTTCCAGCCCAATCAACATTAGTGAATGCTTTTAAATCAAATTTCCCACCTTTCTTATACCATAAACCATAGTCTTTAGTACCTTTCAGATATCTCATAATTATTTTGATTTCCATTAGGTGATTATCTCTAGGATTATCTGAAAATCTTGCAACAATACCAACTGCCAATGCAATATCAGGTTTGGTGTGCACAACATATTGCTATTTTTAAATCATGGATCTGTAATTGGTCTGATCTACCTCTTTTGAATCATCATCCTTAGATAGTTTATGTCCAGTACTAATGGGTGTTCCAACATGTTTGGAATCTTCCATACCAAATTTCTTGAGTGTGTCCTTGATATATTTTGGTTTAGTAACGTAGATACCATCCTTCATTTGATTTACTTTTAAACCAACAAAAAATTTGATCTCACCAAACATACAAATTTCAAATTATTTTCTCATAGCTATAGAGAATGCTTTGCATAGGTGATCATAACCAATGAATAATATGTCATCAACAAATATATCTACTAACAGTATTTTGTTTTGTGGTCCTTCTTTGATGTACAAGCTACTATTATAATTGGTTCTCTGAAATCCAATGCTTATTAGATAATTATGTGGTCTTTCATACCATGCTCTGGGTGCTTTCTTTAGTCCATACAATGCTTTGTGTAGCTTGCAAACCATATTTCTTCTGTTGGGATAAATAAATCCTTCTAGTTGTTTAATGTAGACTTCCCCTTTTAGGATTCCATTAAAAAATGTAGACTTCACAACCTTTTGATATAATTTGTATCTTTATGTGCAGCATATGCCAAAACAGTTCTGACTCCTTCAAGTCATGCAATAGGATCAAAATTTTCTCCATAGTCAATACCCTCTTCTTTAACATATCCTTTACAAACTAATGTGGCCTTTTTGTAGAGACTTTCCCATTTTCATCCATCTTGTTTCTAAAAACCCACTTGGTTCCAATCACATTCTTGTCCTTTGGCCTAGGTACAAGATTCCAAGTTTGGTTCTTCTTAATATTCTCAATCTCTTCATTCATTGACTCTATAAAAATTTCTTCATTCAATGCATCTTTAATATTTCTAGCTTCAAATTCACTTAGTAAGCATGTACCTTTTAGTTTCTTTCCTATCATTACACCTTCTATCTGATCTCCAATGATTTTAACAGGTGCATGATGCCTTTTCATGTATCTGGCAAGTACTAGATCCTACAATCTAGATTCTGGACTTGATCCACTAGGTATATCATTCTCAAACATTCTTTCTTGTTCCTCTATCTGATACTCAGTTCACTCTAACTGTGACTCGCGTCCTTCTGTCTATGACTCTATTCCTTCAGTCTGTGACTTGGGTCCTTCTAATAGCACTTCATGTTGAACATTTTGCAACTCAAGTAGTATAGTTTGTGTCAGTATATGTTGTCCCATCACCATTTCTTGAGTCATAGGTGTTGGAAACAATTGTTTAAATTGTGTGTTGTCCTTGATGTTACACAAATGTCATATCAGTCATTAGACAGAGTCTACCTAGTTCAGAATGTCATATCAGTCATTAGACAGAGTCTACCGAGTTCAGAATGTCATATCAGTCATTAGACAGAGTCTACCGAGCTAAGAATGTTCAGCAAAGCAGTTTACCGAGTCTACCGAGTTCAGA
>MU226278.1:2394094-2436567 GCA_018584345.1 Thuja plicata | reverse complement strand
CTGAACTCGGTAAAGACTGAATTTCTTTGTTGACCGAGTGAGCCCGGTAGTAACTAACTTCTCGATATAGTATTCTGGAGCGCTCGGTAGACTCTGTAAATAGCTTCTCTTATCGACTGAGCTCGGTGGACTCTGTCAACTGCCTTGCTGAACATTCTGAGCTCGGTAGACTCTGTCTGATGACTGATATGACATTTGTGTAACATCAAGGACAATACACAATTAAACAATTGTTTTCCAACAATTTTTCAATATAAAAAGACTTCTTTCCTTTATCCTTATATCTTTTGTGGTTATTGAAATCTTTCTTTCCTTTGAATTTTTTAAACTTACTCCCATCCTTGTCTTCCTTGTTTGGACACTTTGGAGCAATGTGACCAACCTCATTGCATGAGAAACAAATCAATGGTATCTTTCCTCTATATTTTCCGTTTGTAGCTCTTCTTTCAAGAAGTTCTTCAATGATGTCAAGATCTTCATCATCAGATTCATCATCACTATCACTTTCAATCTTCTTTCATTTAGAGTACCTATCACTCTTACCAAGATTCAACTTGGATTTGAATGCAGACTCAAGATTGCTAGAGCTAGAAGAGTAGTTGTCAAAATTTTCTAGCTCAAAGGTTGTAAGTCTTCCACTAATGTATCTAGAGTAATGTCTTTTTTGGAACTCATTTGTTGAATGGCTAAAACTGTGATAGTATAGATAGGGAGTAAATTTCTGAGTAAATTTTTGACTACTGTAGTCTCTTCAATTAGTGCACATGCTGCTCTGATGGCACTGTAAAGGAGAAAAATGATGTCTACAGAATAAGAGTTTTTTGATACTCAAATCACTTATCACCTTACATTTAATTCTTAGAGTGGAGGGAAAGATAATATATTCCCCTTTTATTCTTAAATGCACAAAGGAAGGATCCAAATTGATCAACCCAAAAAGGATCAATCCATAAATGAATCAGTCTATTGGAAATAAGAATATAGAAGGAGATCCTAGGTTTCCCTATTAAAATGTGTGTGAATGAATGTAAATGTGTGATAGATTTAGAATGATTAAGGATTCAAATTGAAATGAATGATAAAAAAGTACTAACCTTGAAATATTGTAGATCAAAGAATGTTGTTTTCTAAGGTCTGTAGACTATTTCTGGAAGATCTCATAGTTGATCCTGAACCAGAATGCAAAGATGAACAAAACCCAGAAATATTTTTCCATTCCAATTTCATCTTATGAAAAAGGTCAACCTTGACCCACAAATGTCAACCCTAACCCAATAATGTCAACCCTGACCTGTACACGTCTGACAAAAAATATGTTTGCACCGTCTGAAAGAATGCCAAAAAGGGTATCTAGATCTGGTCTCAAATCTACAATTTTGAACCTGTACCTGCAAGAAAAAGAGGATTATTTGTTTTTGGGAGGGGTTTACCTTAGTCAAACCCTGATTTAGGAACTAACCTTGAAATTAATAAAGTATAGAATGCTAGCAAGTAGTAGAATTGAATCTAACAATGAAGCTATGATATTCAATAGATATGCAATTATGATTCAAATGTAAGCAAATATTTAAGTATGAAAGCGTGAACTTTAGAAACCATAAACCTCCATGATTGTATGCTTGAAATCCACCTTGAAGAGAGGATGAATGAGTCTTGAGGATGCACAAAGGAATATCACACCACCATGATGGCTAGATCTAGGGTTTTGAATGATAAATCTTGAATGCTTGAACCAAATCCCTTCAAAGGATTGAGAGCTTGAATCCTTGATCTTCAATGGAGAACTTGAATGCTTGAGAGGAAGACTTGAACACCTTTAGAGCTTTCAAATATGTAGAAAAATGGATGCTTGAACTTTTTTTGCTTCTTGACAAAATCTTGATTAGAGCTTTTTGCACTTAGAAGAGTTAGAGAAAATGAGAGAAAGAGGCTTCCTTTTATATGAAACTAGGGAAAAATCTTCTAAGGAGGCCGAAATAGGATAATTAAATTACAATTAGACCCATGCCCTTAGAAAAGGACCTATCTTTAATATAATCTAGGAATCAATGCTTCAGAACCCGAAATAGCCAACCTGAAAGTGGGAAAACTAAATTTTGGATGACCCCTAGCAGTCGCCAAGTTTCCAGTTTTGAAAGGGGGACCCTGGTCAGGGTCGAGGTTGACCCTGACCTAGGTTAGGGTCAAGGTCAAACCTAACCTAGGTCAGCATTGAGGTCAACCCTGACCTAGGTCAAGCTTGAGGAAGACCTTGACCAAGGGGGCCAGAACCCCTGTAAAATATGCCAGGTGGGGTAGGAGGTGCCCGAAGAGGCCTAATCAGGGTCCTAAATAGGCACAGAAGTAGGAGATGATGTAGAAATGAGAGGATTATATGATGGAGCTCAAAAACATCTCCTAAGGAGTGCTAAACACTCTTAACATGGGAGTGCTTCCATTTTAAGATGATACATTAAGCCCCCACTTTAGTGGGAGTATGAAAATCGAATGTGCTCATGGTAAAGTTAGAGGGAAAAGATCCTAGTGGATTGCAATGAGGTAGAATATCACTAATTCAGGGATATGAGCCCCCAAACCAAGGATTCTAACTCAACATACATACATAAAGATATGAAAGTAAAGAACATTAAAACATAGAAAGCATATATGACTACAAAAGTAAGACAAGAACAACACCATAGATAACATAGCTTCATGATCTAATCCTACTAGCATGAAAGTGAAAGAGAGAAAAGAGAAAGTGATTACCTCACCTAGTAAGATGCCCACCTTACTATGAATCACCAAGGAGGGAGATCTGAAAATAGGTTCACCCATAAACTGTGCTTGTAATTGTAAATGTGTCTTCTAACAACTTTTAAAAATATCCATAGATCCACATTCTTGTATCACTATGGAATATAAAATGCATGTCCATTCAGGATTTCGAAACTTATGTGCATTACCTTCCAAGGATTTAGCATATTGTAAAATAAAAGGGTGCGTATCTCTTCAGGATTTAGCAACTTATGTGCGTTACCTTCCAAGGATTTAGAAAAAATAAAAATAAAAATGTGTATCTCTTCAAGATTTAGCAACTTATGTGCATTACCTTCCGAGGATTTAGCAAAAATAAAAGTAAAAATGTGTATCTCTTCAGGATTTAGCAATTTATGTGCATTACCTTCTGATTATTTAGCATGTTGCAAAATGTAAATCAATGTGAACTATAGTACAAGGGAGACCCTATATATGCCCCCCTCCTTATCATGACTATCCACTAGGAAGGATAAGGAAGAGAAAAGAGGATACCTACTTCACAAATTAAGGAAATATCCAGCTTAACAACAGTGTATACCATATTCTCAGTGAAGAGCCTTGAACCTTTCTTCCAAGAACATAGATAATCAAGAAATGGATATGTCACTGATGGAAAAATGATCCTCAAAAAGGAAGAGATCTTATTAGCAAGAGCCCTACCCTAGAGGAGTGCTTAAGATAAAATTCCATTTTCCAAAGAAAAGAGGGAACAAAGATTCAATCAACAAGCCCCCTGTAATGAAGAGGAAGAGGAATCTTAGGATGAAGGAATCAAACTCTAACCCAAAGCAAGAACAAGAGTTTATCAAAAAAATAGTTTACAAAATCAAGAAGAGGTGATGACCTAGGACAATCACCTCTCATATAAGAGGGTATCAATAGTCAAAACACAAATCTTTATAAAGAAATAATGTTCTAAGATAAACACACGCCACTCAGCTAAGGAAAGTATCTCCTTAGATAGAGTAAGATAGAACATACCTTGCCCCATAGGTGTGAAGGCAAGGGATATATCAAATTATATTGAGAGATATCAAAGAGATATTGTGCAATAAGTGAGAAAGTAGCCCTTGTGAGGGATAGCACACTATTCAGTTTCCAAGGTGAGAGATTTATCAACCAAGGAAACCTAAAAAAAATGAAATAGGTTATAATCAAAGACATAGATCCTTAATGCAAACCAAAATTTTCATGTAAGTTGGATATCACATAATAGATAGATACTACTTAACCAAGGGAAAGTGGATCCCAAAAAGACAGAATGAGATGGCATCCTTGCCCCCCAAGTGTAGGGACAAGGATGAAAGGGGACCTATTATATCGTTCACAATACTATGCAAGACAACAAGCCCCCAAAGATTAGGCTAACATTGTTTATATAATATGGAGTTCCATAATAGAAACATAGATGTTATTTAGAGAAAATAGGATTGAAATACAACTCATTGCCACATGAGATATAAATAATTTTACTATCAATGAGCTGCCTAATCTTATAATGTAAATCTTTAAATTCATTAGATTGATCATGAAATCTATGATAGAAACAAAAAGGAAGAATCTTCAAGTATAGACTATGTTTCTTTTTGCATTTAGGTCTAGTAATCATCTTAGCATGAAAGAGTTTAGGCAGAACAATCTCTTGGTCAGATTCCTTTATAGGGTCATCATGTTTTGAAATGTTATTTGAGATGCTGGTAATATTGATGTTTTGTTGAGGACTAAATCCCAATCCATAAGAATGCTTATGCCCCCCATTCTATAAGAGCATTTGAATTCCCTGTTTATTCTTACCACATCCTTGACTATGGAATCCTTGTTTAACTAGTAAATGATAAACATGACCAGAACAAGAAACTATATGAAAACAAGTCAATTGAACTTCAGTAGTCATTATGTCATCATTAGTATGCTTGATAGATTCACAAGAAGGAGAAATAGAATACATCCTAGGAGAATATGACGTAGGAGCTTGATTCTCCATAGGATCATCACTAAGAGGGAGAGCATTAAGGGAATTCATATCATACCCCGTTAATGTCTCATTACTAGAAGAAATCCCAAATGGAGGTAAAGAATCTATAATGTTTTCTTCTTTCTTTAAAATGTCTACATAAGGAGAGTGTGTTTTAGAAAAAGAGTCATGTTCATGTATGAATATTTCATCCATTAATAAATCACCCTTTTGTATCAAAGCATCTTCACAAGAAGGGAATAAATCAATGTCTTTATCCAAGGGTTCATCCCAAATGTTAGAATCATCCCTAATGGCTTCATGAGGAAGAGAGTAATCAACATCCAAATCCAAATTTTCATCCCAAATAGGAGGATTATCATCCCTATCAATAAAGCACATTGTAGGAGTGCCTAAATCTTGATCCCTAAAGGGGGAAGAATTATATTCTAAATTAGGATCATAGAAAAGACATATATTAGGAGAAGTAACATCTATCCTTAACTCACTTCTATGGTAAAGGTCAATTCAAGAGATTGTAGATGGGGATAAAATATAAATAGGATCAATGGAGATCTTATTCGAACAAATTTCATCCTCACTTCCATTTACCTCATTAGGGTATCTATCCTCTTTAGCAACAAAAGCCTCATCAAAGTATTCAAAACAAAAATCATACATGTTGAACACAATGAAAAATGTAAATGCTTTTGTATTTTAAATAAATTTTGTGGTTTTTATGAATTTTGAAATATAAATGCAAGAGCATAAAATAAAACCTACTTTTAAATGCACACAAATCTAACACCAAAAAGAAAGATTTGTCTATCGTGGGTTCACCAAAATGTAAAGGAGAAAAATGATGTTTATAGAATAAGAGCGTTTTGATACTCAAATCACTTATCACCTTACATTTAATTCTTAGATTGGAGGGAAAGATAAGATATTCCCCCTTTTATTATTAAATGCACAAAGGAAGGATCCAAATTGATCAACCCAAAAAGGATCAATGCATAAATGAATCAATCTATTGAAAATAAGAATAAAGAAGGAGATCCTAGGTGTCCCTCTTAAAATGTGTGTTAATGAATGTAAATGTGTGATAGATTTAGAATGATTAAGGATTCAAATTGAAATGAATGATTGAAAATTACTAACCTTGAAATATTGTAGATCAAAGAATGTTGTTTTCTGAGCTCTATAGATTGTTTTTGGAAGATCTGACATTTGATCCCAAACCAGAACGTAGAGAGAAAAAAAAAACCCAAAAATATTTTTCTGTTCCAATGTCATCTTATGAAAAAGGTTGAACTTGACCCACAAATTTCAACCCTAACCCAATAATGTTGACCCTGACCTACACAGGTCTGAAAGAAAAAAATTTCACAGTGTCTGAAAGAAAGCCGAAAAGGGTATCCAGATCTGGTGTCAAATCTGCAATTCTGAACCTGTACCTACAAGAAAAAGATGATTGTTTGTTTTGGGGGAGAGGTTTTCCTTATTCAAACCCCAATTTAGGAATTAACCTTGAAATAAATAAAGTATAGAATGCTAGCAAGTAGTAGAATTGAATCTAACAATGAAGCTATGATATTCAATAGATATGCAATTATGATTCAAATGTAAGCAAATATGTAAGTATGAAAGCATGAAGTTTAGAAACCATAAACCTCCATGATTGTATGCTTGAAATCCACCTTAAAGAGAGGATGCATGAGTCTTGAGGATACACAAAGGATCTTGAAGGAAGATCACACCATCATGATGGCTAGATCTAGGGTTTTGAATGATAAATCTTGAATGCTTGAATCAAATCGCTTCAAAGACTTGAGTGCTTGAATCCTTGATCTTCAATGGAGAAATTGAATTCCTAAGAGGAAGGCTTGAAAACCTTAAGAGCTTGAAAATATGTAGAACAATGGATGCTTGAACTTTTTTTGCTTCTTGACAAAATCTTTATTAGAGCTTTTTGCACTTAGAAGACTTAGAGAAAATGAGAGAAAGAGGCTTCCTTTTATATGAAACCAGGGCACAATCTTCTATGGAGGCCAACATAGAATAATTAAATTCCAATTAGACCCATGCCATTATAAAAGGACATATATTAAATATAATTTAGGAATCAACACTTTGGAACACAAAACAGCCGACTGAGAAGTGGGAAAACTAAATTTTGGATGACCCCCAGCAGCCGACAAGTTTCTTGTTTTGAAAGGGGGACCCTAGTTAGGGTTGATATTGACCCTAACCTAGGTCAGGGTCAATTTTGACCCTGAATCAGGGGGCTAGAACCCCTGGAAAATATGCCAGGTGGGGTAGGAGGTGCTCGGAGAGGCCCAATTAGGGTCTTGAGCAGGCACAAAAGCATGAGATGATGTATAAATGGGAGATTGATATGATGGAGGTCAAAAATATCCCCTAAGGAGGGATAAACACTATTAACATGGTAGTGCTTCCATTTTAAGATGATACAGGCACTCTCTTGATATTATTGATTCTTTCACTGTACTTTGTGATATCTTCTCCTTCTTTCAATTTCATCTGGTAAAATTTTCCTCTTACGCTTTCTGCTTTAGCTCTCTTTACATTTGCATCACCTACATGAATTTCCTATAGTTTCTTCCACATGTCATGAGCTGTAGGGAAATCCTTGAATTCATCAAATTCTGAATAGCTGAGTGAAGAAGCTATGTCAATCATCATTATGTTATTAAGTTTTTGTTCCATCATCTGTTCCATAGTCATAGTCCCTTTTGGTGTGACATATTTAGTCTTTAAGAATTGTAAACCAACATCTCCAATAGTAGATAGATGTAGCTTCATCACTTCCTGCCATGCTAGGAAATTGTCTTTGTTTAGCTTTGGGATCTCCCTCCTGTAAGACATCTCTGATCTTTATCTTAGGCCTTGAATCCTTTCCTAAAAGCACTTGAAGCTCTAATACCAATTGTTAGAAATGAGATAAGTAATCGAGAGGGGAGGGGTGAATCAGTTACTCTAAAATAAATCCTTTTCCCTCAGATGTCTAAATACTTTAATATTGTTACTCGGGTTAGTTAAGATATTATTTTGTATCTTGGGTGTTCCTTCTATAACTCTGGTGTCAAAGCAATCTTTAATACAATTATACTTAGAGATTAAGTACAGAACATAAAGCATAAAACAAGTAACAAGTACACATATGACACCAAGATTTAATGTGGAAACCCAATGTGGGAAAAACCACCAATGTAACTAGTTACTATTTTTCACTCTTCTAAAGTGAGCCCTTTTAGGAGGCAACCCTATTAAAGGTTACAATAACACACTTTTAGGTGTGACCTATTTAAAGGATTTAATCACCCTATGAGGAATGCCCTTGTTTGAGGTCTTCAACACATAAATCTGGAAATGCTAGTGTTAGACAGCTAGATTTGCACCCTTATCCAAGCTCTCTTAGTCTTGGTAATCTAGTGTCACATGGGAATCATCTCTAGGTTGTGGGACCTTTTCTAATTGAGATGAGACCTCTGGATTTTAGGCCAGTTCCTCTTGATATGTCAGCAAAATTTGCTTCTTAACATGAAAGTAAATTCTATAGGGGAAAGGGATAGAAGGAATGCATGAAAGGGAAATAACTGAAAGAAAAATATCCTAATAGGTGATACACCAAAGGTAACTTGAGTCATAAAACATTAACTAACCTCATCATGAAACCTTCGATCTAATAGAACACAAATTTCTAGATAGGCTTGCATAAGTGATTCATAGAGAGGTCTAAGATAAACAGAGGTTGTTCAGGGAAAGAAGTAATTTCACAAACAATAGCATATTCACTATAAGTAGACACATACTATGAATTGCAAACAAATATCCACTTTTGCAATCAGGCATAGGAATGAGAAAAAATGAAAGGGGATAGAAGAATATCCACAAACTCATCTAAATTAGATCACCCACAATAGTACACACAATTGCAGAAAGAAAGAGGGCTTAGGAACTCCAATGTTTCTCTGAAAAATAATTCAATATATTCTAATTCAGCAAGAGAAATCCATACAAGAAATCCCACGGACAGAGAAATGTCACAAAAAGCCTTTGTAATATCTGAATATAAATGAAAGATTATAGATTGTAAAAGTCAGAGGGCAGAAAAAATACCATGAATAACTTCTAAGTAAGGAAAACTCTGAGCTCTAAAAATCTCCCAAAACTGATCATATACTCCCCAGCACGTAGGCTTAGAGTCCAAAAATGATTACGGTTCCATTACAATATGTTTTCTTTGAACAATAGAAACCCTAATTGTCCCATCAGTTAGAAGAAACTCTAAGATTATCCATCAAAGATTAGATACATCTTTGAAAAGCAGCTTTGTTATAATGAAAATCTCTGAGAAAAGGGTGGTGAATATGATATGAAAGAAGACTAGTTGAAATACATGTAATGAAATATGATTAGGAAGCCCTATTTGGGTCAATTTGGCCTTTAATATTCATAGAGAATATTGATAGAATTCATATTTCCCCTTCAAAAAGATGACTTAACCCTTACTCCTCCTGAAAGGTCACCCCTTATCCATTTGGCCTCTGGCAGTCGGCTGCCATTACTATTCAAATCTGATCTGCGAAGATATTTTGAATTTAAAATATAAAAATGGTCATGTGGCACCATCCTTTTCTTTATCTTTGACCTATTTATCCTGTGCTATTAACCTTAACCACCAACCTACTATAGTTATCTTTTTCTTTTTAAGTCACAAGGTCTCCTGAGTTTTAATTAACCACAGCTTAGATTAAGTGACCCCGTGACTATCATATATCTTGGCTTTGATTGAACGGTGGTTGCTAGATCTCATGATAACTATGGAATAAAGCCTTTGTCTTCAAGACCTAGCAACTAAGGAAATCTCCTTATCGCATGAACATTTTTCATATTCACACCTTTTACTAGAGATCCCCCGACTAACCATAAAAGTTTGGGTCCATGCTGCCACTTGTCAACTTTGCACTGGCTTCTGTTTTCTTGATCAGCTCTAACAATGTGCCAACTGTATTACCACATCAGACATCTTTTTCTTTTGAATCAAGAGACTACATGACTATCCCTTCACCTACATAATCGGGAGACATTTTTGATCTTTTGACTGAGATTAGGTGATTACCTGACCATTGTTGATTCCTTCATTCTTTCATCTGATGGCCCTCCCATAATCTCATGATATTCAGGGTAAACCCTAATTTATATCAAGAATTGGTGACCAAAGGGGAGACACTAACATATCATAGAATAAAGTCTTTTACCATGGTTTAGGAAGTATAAAGGGTCATGGGATCTCATGAAGACTTTCCAACTCAAGGTTTAAACAAGTGATAACCCGACTGAGGTATTAGTCGCTTAATCACGTGAAGAAAATAGTAAACATAGAACATAAAGAAATACCACGACTGACCAATGAGATAAAAAGGCACATGGGAAAATAATCATTTTAAATGATCAAAAAAGTTAATGACAAAACATAAGATAGCTAGGGTTTTTATTACAACGGTCACTTTTTTCAAACTTTTAACAGTCATCCCCTCCAAATTTAACAGTTTCTTAGAGTAGAGACATATTGCAGTGAATGAAGCGAACAGTAAGACTAAAAAATATATCCAATAAGGACCAAAAAAATTACCAAATAGTTGGCATAGGCTGGGCTCAACCCTTGTGGGAGCCTCATTTAACCCCACTTGTCCAATTTTGGATAGTTATAAAAAATTGGATAACATTTTGGCAATTTCTGTGGGATGTATTCCTACTAGACATTGAGAACCAGTGGCCTCTGAAACATTCCATTGGGCATGGATTCATTTTTGCGAACAAAACCTTCATCTTATAGAGAAACCGATCTGAAGAAAAACTTATGTGCATGGGCACCTCTTGAAAAGCTGAGAAATTAGACTAGAAAGCTTTGAAAGAAAGCAAGAAATCTAATCTACCCTAAGCTAACCATTGAAACAAACTTGGTTAAACAAAACCATTCACTGTATTGTTAAGTTAGCTAACTTTTCTAATTAAAACACTTTTCAGCACATGCATCATTACAAGTATATGAGGCATGTATAGATTTGTCAAACAATGATAAGCTGCCTCTACAAAAATGAGATCAGATTCACTTACATCAATATGATCATGCAAAGGTACCTCATCAAACTCCATTTGGTTTAGGTATATGATAGGGAAACCCCTTGAGATCTTGAAGGTAGAAACCCCCTTGCTAGAATCTTCCTTCTCTTCATGGTTTTCCTCTTTCACTTTGGAAAGCCATGTCACTTCCTCCTTAATGGTCAAAAAATTGTCATCTTCTTCCTCCAAACTGGCCAAAATCTCATCAAAGCTGTCAAGATCCTAAAGATTTGAAATTGGCTCCAAATTTTTCTTAGGTGGCAGATTCCTTGAAAGAGGGCAACCCAAAATTTGATCTTTTACAGTAGGCACACAACTCTGAATTGTCACTCCAAGGAATAGGGGTCCATCATCAAACCCTTCACAAAAAATCCCTATGATCTTTGAAAAATCATGCTCTTCAAAACCTTTGTCGATGTTCTCTTCTTGCTGTTGCAAAGTTGGAGGGGTGGTTATGAAAATAACTTCATCATCCTACTCAATGAAGTTAGGTAGCTTATCCACGAAGGTCATATCATCTTCTTTGATATCCACCATCTATTGATGTTGCACCTTTATCCTGACTAAATTTTTTTCATAAGAAATGACATAGTCTCTACTTCCTCACCAATAAAGATATGGAGCCCCTCAAATAGGTTCACCAAGATATCAACTTGAATATCCATCTCTATCTTCTCAGTCTTCTATCCAAGCTCATCATAGTCCTCACTGAGCTCTAAAGTCTTTGACCTCATCTCTTCCACATCATCATAAAGAGGCTCGTCTACTACAAGTTCTTGCCTTGATACTATAGTAGTACCCTTGCAAAGGCTTGGCATTTAACAACTAGGAGGTAGAGATGGCCATTTCCATAGAGGTTCATCACCCTGAGAGACAATAGAGGCCTCTTGGGATGAATCATTTCCTTGGACAAACTACCCCTGCTAATTAGTGGATTGACATTCAATCATAGGTTCTTAGACAGAAGCCTTTGCCTTGAAGCTTGGAATACGTAGTTGAAGGGACTTAAGGAAGGACATAGAAGGCATATCTGCCCTGATTCTTGGTAAGTCAAAGCCTACAACACCTTGGTGCTGCTCCTTTGTGGCCACCCTTGTTGCAACCACCTCTCAAGGCTGCTGATGTTCCAGAGGTGGCTGCAAGTGCTTTGTTGGATTTTGTGCTTCAAGAAGATCCTGGAATCTTGGAAAGGAATGCCTTGTAGGTTCCTCATGCATAGGGTGTGGGAGGAAATGATACCTCCCATTTGGAATCTTAGGGCTAAGGGCTTCCCTTTTAGCAATTTGAGCTTTCAACTTTGCTGACATAATTTCATCTTGGTGATTGAGCTCCTCTCCAAATTGCCTCCCATGAAGCATCCCAATATCAGGGATATATGCTTGCATGGTCATTGCTTCATAGTAGGGGGATGACCCTTGACAATAGCCTTGAGTTTCCATATATTTCTTCTCATAGGCCTAAGTTTCCATACCTTGCTTTGAATTCTTTATCTCAGATATTTGTTTGATCATGTCAAGCACTTTAGCCTTTATCTTTTCTTTCTCTCTTATAAAATCTGAGGTCTGAAGCTGCTTCCAATTGGGCTAAGAGGGGGGGGGGTGGGAGGTAAGTGTGG
This sequence comes from Thuja plicata, assembly GCA_018584345.1. NCBI lineage: Eukaryota > Viridiplantae > Streptophyta > Pinopsida > Cupressales > Cupressaceae > Thuja > Thuja plicata. The sequence continues at coordinate 2,424,052 of MU226278.1, read as the reverse complement.
TGAGCCAACTGCCTACACATTAGAATCTCTTAATGTGCCTTTAATGCCCATGGGCCTTCTCTTCGGAGGGCTTGCTCATAATATCTCACAAGAGCATAATCATTTGGGGCATGTTGGATATATTGGTAGCCTTGTATAGCATGCAATGGTAGGGTAAGAGTAGGCCTTGGAGGGCTTCGGTATGGCTGATGACTAGCGCACTGAAAACTATTATCATAATAAAATGGAGAGTAACCTAACGGTCCATAGTAACTTGACATGTCTACTCATATAGTTAGCTGGAATTTTTAAAATATGTAAAAACTTGGAATATACCAGCACTTTAACCTTTGAAACCAGTAGACCTTTGGAGTCACCAAATATGCAGTAGAATGACCTCTTCTAGGTCTTAATCATGTCATCAGCATATTAGTGATAACATGACTTGCAAGATAAAATTCTTTATCGAGTCCCATCGAGCATGTCATAATTGTTAGACATCTAGATTTACACCCTTACCCAAGCTCTCATAGTCTTGGTAATCTAGTGTAACATGGGAATCATCTCTAGGTTGTGAGACCTTTGCTAACTGAGATAAGACCTTTGGATTCTAGGCCGGTTCCTCTTGATATGTCACCCAAATTTGCTTCTTAACATGAAAGGAAATTCTTGAGGGGAAAGGGATAGAAGGAATGCATGAAAGGGAAATAACTGAAAGAAAATTATCCTACTAGGTGATACACCGAAGGTAACTTGAATCATAACACATTAACTAATCTCAGCATGGAACCTTGGATCTAATAGAACACAACTTTATAGATAGGCTTTCATAAGTGTTTCATAGAGAGTTATGAGATAAATAGGGGCTATTCAGGGAAAGAAGTAATTTCACAATTAATAGCATATTAACTATAAGTAGACACAGACTATGACTTGCAAATAAACATCCACTTCTGCAATTAGGAATATGAATGAGATAAAATGATAGGGGACTGAAGAATATCCACAAACTCATCTAAATTAGATCACCCACAATAGTACACAAAATTGCAAAAAGAAAGAGGGCTCATGAACTCCAATATTTCTCTAAAAAATCATTCAATATATTCTAATTCAGGAAGAGAAATCTAGACAAGAAAGCCCAGGGACAAAGAAAATGCCACAAAAAGCCTTTGCAATATCTGAATATCAATGAAAGATTGCAGACTGTAAAAGTTTGAGGGAAGAAAAAATGCCACAGATAACTTCTATGAAAGGAAAAATTTGAGCTCTAAAAAGCTCCCAAAACTAACTATATACTCTCTGGCACGTAGCTTAGAGTCCAAAAATGATTAGGGTTCCATTACAATATGTTTTCTTTGAATAATAGAAACCATAACTATCCCATCTGTCAGAAGAAACTCTGAGATTATCCATCAAAGATTAGATACAACTTTGAAAAGATGCTTTGTTATAATGAAAATCTATGAGAAAAGGGTGGTGAACCTGATATGAAAGAAGACCAGTCAAAGTACATGTAATGAAATCTGATTAGGAAGCCCTATTTGGGTCAATTTACCCTTTACTATTCGCAAAGAATATTGACAGAAATCAGATTGCCCCTTCAAAAAGCTGAATTAACCCTTGCTCCTCCTGAAAGTTTGCCCCTTATCCATCTAACCTTTGCTAGTTGAGTGCCATTACTATTCAACTCTGATCTACAAATATATTTTTAATTTAAAATATAAAAATGGTCATGTGGTGCCATCCTTTTCTTTGTCTTTGACCTATTTAGCCTATGATGTTAACCTTAACCACTAGCCGAACATAGTTATCTTTTTCTTTTTAAGTCACCAGGTCTCCTGAGTTTTTATTAACCACAACTTAGATTAAGTGACCCTGCGACTGTCGTAGATCTTGGCTTTGATCGAACGGTGGTCGCTAGATCTCTCGATCACTATGGAATATACCCTTTGTCTTCAACACCTAGTGACTAAGGGAATCTCCTTATTGCATGAAAATTTTCCATATTTTCACCTTTGACTGGTGATCCCCTAACTGACAATAAAAGTTTGGGTCCATGCTGTCACTTGTCAACTTTGCATTGTCCTCTGTTTGCTTGATCAACTCCGACAATGTGCCAACTATATTGCCACATCAGACATCTTTTCATTTTGAATCAAGAGACTACGTGACTATCCGTTTAGCCGTATAATCAAGAGACATTTTAGATCTTTTGACTAAGATTAGGTGATTACCCAACCATCGTTGATTCCTTCAGTCTTTCATCCGACGACCCTCCCATAATCTCATGATATTTTTGGTAAACCGTAATTTATATTGAGACTTGGCGACCAAAGGGGAAACACTAACCTATTATAGACTGAAGCCTTTTACCATGGTTTAGGAAGTATAAAGGGTCATGGAATCTCATGAAGATTTTCCAACTCAGGGTTTAAATAAGCGATAACCTGACTAAGGTATTAGTCACTTAATCACGTGAAGAAAAGAATAAACATAGAACATGAAGCGATACCGTGACTAAGAAATGAGATAAAAGGCACATGGGAAACTCAGCATTTTAGGTGATCAAAAAAGGTAATGACAAAACATAAGATAGCTAGGGTTTTCATTACAACAGTCACTTTTTCAAACTTTTGACAGTCATCTTCTCCAAATTTAAGGGTTTCTCAGAGCAGAGACATATTACATGGAATGAAGCAAACATTAACACTTAAAAAGATATCCAATAAGGACCACAAAAATTGCCAAATCTTTGGCACAGGGTGGGATCAACCCTTGTAGGATCCTCGTTTAACCCCAACTGTCCAATTTTGGATTATTATAAAAAATTGGATAATAGCTACCTTGTGAGAGGATTTTAAAAAGACTGTTAAGTCTACTTTGTTAAGAGATTTTGATCACTACTACAATTGTTAGAAAGTAACAATGGATTGACCTGTATATGTAAGAAATTATCTTTGTTGATTCAAATCTCTTCTTTATTGTTACTGGATCCTTGTTGATAAGATATTATATTGCAGCCCCGAGTATTCAGTATTCAATTAGAATCCCATCTAATTTTGCCTTCACAAAATTCCACACTTCTACCTTTTCACTTTCGTACACACTTAGACTTCAACACATTCAATCCAAACTTAACCTTTTATAAATACATGGTAAGCACTGTCAAGTCAGCTTGAATAAACTCTAAATGATAAATCATAATTCAGTCAGCCTCATATAACCATTTAATTACATAATATAAATCACTGTTAGTCGGCTGCAAATGAATGCCCAACAAAGACTGAAATGCCCGAGTGAACTCGGTCAACACTGAACTTCTTCAATGCCCGAACTCAACTCATTCTATTTACCAACTATAGACATTAGTGTAAAACCACTACGTAAGTGTAAAACCACTACATAAGTGTATATACATATGTAACATCAATGACAATACACAATTGAATAATTTTCTTCGACACAACTGATATCATAATGAACCAACATCCACTGCACAAGTTGTAGGGTATGTGGTAAAACCAAGTATTAAGTACAATACAATAATCCAAGCATATCACAATTGATACAACGATACATGATACAAGATAATAAATATAAAATAAAGTTTGCAACAATGAATAATAAGAAGGTACAACAACATCAACGATCATCCAAGCATGAAGTCACAAATGTTGAATCTCAATGGTAATAAGAATCACTACCACCCAACCTCGTGGAACCAAAGGTCCACTCCCACTATGCTAAGGGGATAAAAATAGACCCCACTCAGATAACATAACCAAAGAAGGTGGTGAAAACTAAGAAAGGGGATCTTGATAGAGCTCTAGCTCAAGGGAAACTGACACATGTATGAAACCTAGACTGTGTATAGGAAGGTGTCATCATATATGTCTAACCCTTAAGTCTCATCCTGGTAGACTTTTTGGACCCTGACACTTAAGTGACCATATACAATATCAATGAATCCTCAACCATATGAAGCCATTAACTATGCGAGATCCACATGTCATAGGATGGAAAGCATCATCTCATCCTCCACCTTAGCCTATACAAGCGCTCAATCATGGGTGAGGTACCATATATTATTAATTCATTTTAAACCCCGCAGTTATGTATTAAGTTATCACTTGATTAAGAAAAATTACCACAAGCGATCCTGACTGCCCCTTGTGGACCCTAACACTTATTGCAAGTCATCCCTACTACATAGATAGATAACCTACCCTAATGATCCAAACAAAGAACTAAAAGAAAGAAGAAAACCAAAACCATGAGGACTTCTCATAAATCACAAATTAAAATAATCACCAAGGAAAATGTTTGAGCATAACACATAAAATATCATCCTATACAAGGATCCAAACTGTCCATCTAATACTGGACATCTCAATAGAACAGTACAAATTCTCATATAACATCACAAGATAAATGATCATACAAATATCAATAGAATCTATCTCCATCCATGAAGTAACTATTGAAGACAATTATTCAATTGTGTATTGTCATTGATGTTACACATGTATTTAAACTTATATAATGTTGTTACACAAATGTCTACATTAAGATCGAGGATAGTTGGTGGATGGAAAGAGTTTTTAGTGTGGACCAAGAACAGTTGGGTATTGAAGATGTTCAGTACTGACTAAGTCACTTGGGAAATTTAGTCAAGGTAGGGCATTAAAGAAACTCAGTGTTAACAAAGTTGATTATTTAGTGTCAACTGACTAACAATGGTTTGAATTCTATAATTAATTGGTTATATGAGGCTGACTGAATTATGATTTATTAATTATTTAGAAGTATATTCAAGCCGACTTGATAGGGATAATCATATATATGAGAGGTCAAGTTTGGATTGAATTTAAGAGTGTGTGAAAAATTGAAGATAAGAAGAAGTGTGGAATTATGTGATATGAAAAGTGAAGGCAAAATCAGATGGGATTATGATTAAGTACAGAACACTAAGAGCTGCAATAGAATATTTGATCAAAAAGAATGTAGTCATAATTAGAACAAATATCTGAATCATTAAAGACAATTTCTTACACTCATAGGTCAATTCATTGTTACTTTCTAAAAATTGTAGCAGTGATCTCAAATCTCTAATAGAGTAGACTTAACAGCCTTGTTGTAAATCCTATCACAAGGTAGTATTTCTATGTTAGAGTTCTAAAGACCTCTAACAAGGCCACTCCTCATAGGGTGATTTAAATCCTCTAATAGGGTCACACCTAACAGTGTGTTTTTGTAACCTTTTAATAGGGTCGAATCCTAACAGGGATCACTTCAGAAGATTGAAAAATAGTAACTAGATATAATTGTATTTTTTCCCATATTAGGTTTCCACATTAAATCTTGGTGTCACCTATGTATATGTTATTTGTTTCATTCTTTATGTTTCTACACTTAATTACTAAAGTACAATAGCATTGGATATCATAAAGATTGCTTTGACACATGAGTTATAGAATAATATCTTAATTGACCGAGAAACAGTGTTATATTGTTTAAGACATCTAAGGGACATAATTATTTGTTTTGGAATAATTGATTCACCCCTCCCCTCTAAGTTACTTATCTCATTTCCAAAAATTGGTGTCAGAGTTGCAAGCCCTTTTAGAAAAGGTTTCAAGGCCTGAGATAAAGATCAGAGATGTCTTACAAAAGGGAGATCCTAGAGCTAAACAAAGACAACTTCCTTGCATGGAAAGAGCTGATGAAAATACACCTATCTACTATTGGAGATGTTGTTTTTAAATTTTTGGAAAGTAAATATGTGGAACCAAAAATAACTATGACTATGGAACACATGATGGAATGAAAGTTGCATAGCATAATGATGATTGATATAGCTTCTTCACTTAGCTAGTCAAATTTGATGAAGTGAAGGACTGCCCTAAAACCTATCATATGTGGAGGAAATTATAAAAAATTCATGGAGGAGATGCAAATGTAAAGAGAGCCAAAGCAGAAAGTCTCATAGGACAATTTGATCAAATTAAAATGAAAGAAAGAGAAGACATTACAAGATACAGTGAAAGAATCAAGAAGATTATTGGTGGCATTACAGCTGTAGGAGGAATAATTGAACATACAATAGTGGTCAACAAGGTATTAATAACTTTACTTCCTATCTATGCTATTAGAGTTTCATCTATTCAAGAGATGAGGTGAAATAAGGATATAACTCTGGATATATTAGTCAAAAGGCTTACAACGTTTGAGCTGGATAAATTTGACAAAATATTCTCCTAGCTCTAGCAATCTTTATTCTGCATTCAAAGCTAAATTAAACCCTAGTAAGAAGGATGGATACATGAATGGGAAGCAGATTGAAAGTGATAGTAATGATGAATCTAATGATGAAGATCTAGATATCATTGAAGCATTACTTGCAACAGTAATACATTTGAGGTCAATTTTTGACCTTTAATTTTGACCAAGAACTTTTTTGGGCTTGTTAGATTCTTTTTCTTTCTAAGCCCAATTTGGTTGAACTATCAAAAAAAATTGAATGGACCCAAATTGGTTGAAAGTTTGACTAATGTAGGATCATAAACAAAAAAAAATGAAAACTGAAACTCATTTTTCTGTGCACTCACAAGCGGGAGGAGGGATCGAGTATAGTGCATGCAAAATTTCATTTTTCAGTGCTAGTACCAAAGCGCTCATGGATAGGATGAGGGATCAGTGCTAATACATCCAAAATTTGTCTGGTAAGTAATTTTCTTATATTTTATATAGTTGTTTTTCTTTTCTGCAGATTAGGGAAGATTATGGATATACACAAGGATAGTAAAGAAAATCCCAAAACCACTATCTTTTTCCTCCATAGTGATGTCCTCATTTAAAATAGTGATGCCCCCTTCCACTCGGGATCTGAAATTGTAGAGTATTGATTCACATCCTTTCTAACAATGTTGTCCCATGTCGACTTTGGATCTCTAGTTGCAAGGGTCCAGTTTCTCTACCTATAAACACATTTAAAATCCTCCATAATATGGTCATTACCTCATGTATTGGGTTTTAAGTCTTAAAAAATTAAAGTATGGAAAACATGGGAAGAGTATTAAGATAAATAAAGAAAATATGACTGATCGATAAAACTCTTGCGAAACCTTACCATAAAAAGTAATCAGATTTCTGAATGAACTCCTTGAAACTGAAATAGAATTGTTTTAGGTTCCTCTAATGATTATAGATTTCAAATGTATGTGTAAAGGCTCATGAATATTTTGTAGGGCTTGTGTGAATTCATTTTCCATTTTACATACACAATCATTATTAATGTTACAATTAAGGCTTTTGGATGAGTAAATGTATCATCCTTTTATCTTCTAAATGATGAAGATCCAAGGAAATTAGGAACTATATTACTATATAAACAAGGGTTGTACTGCAAGTATAGTCCCTACCAAGTCCTACAGTATAATACCTACCAAGTCTTGCAAAATTGCATGGATGAAACTATTTTAGCAATGTTGAAGTAATTTTCTATATCATGAATTCAAATAGCTATTTAAACATTATCGAAATAGTGAGCACAAAAATGTAGCTGCAAACTTGCATGATGAACAAATAAAATGATAATTTGTTAATGCTTTTGAACAATTTTCACATTGCAATACATTTAGCTTGCAAAATAATTATTTTATTTTTTATATTTATAGTTCATAAATTAAAAGAAAGCATATTAGCATAAGTAATTTGAAATTTTGAATCACCTAGAAAAAGAGATCATTAGTCTAAGTGATTCATTTTGTGTCAATTGAATCTCTCTAATTTGGTTCTCTATTTGTATCATTCTTCTTACTACATTATATTTTTTTGTATCTTATAATTTTTCACCTGAATTGTTTTCTAAAATGCAATTTAGGTGAAAAATTTGTGAAAACATAGTGAAAATTGTACATGCATCACATTCTATTCACATTTTTCTCATGATCTCCTCATAAACCTACTCATAAATCTCGTTCAATTCTTCTCATGCATCTCCCTCACTCTGCACATGCATCACATTTTGTATTCTTATGCATTGAAGAATAGTTCCTCAGTGAAAAATACCCTAAAAAATCTATATTTAGATAAATGAAAATGACAATACTAATCTCTATTCTAAGGACTGACGAGGTGATATGCTTAACTTGTTGTGTGTTGAATATTTCAAATACCTTTATATCCTATTGCAAAACACAAATGAAACTAATCTATACATATTTGAGATGATCATGATTGGGTAGTTGACTTGATGGACCTTGTATGCTCTTTCATTACTCATTGCCATGATATTGTTCTTTTTTGGAATTCATATTAGACCCTAAAATGATAAGGTTTCAAACTATCATATTTAATTCCCTATGGAAAAAGTGGAAATGGTATCTTTCAAACAATCTTCAACATACCTTATTGAAATTGTGATACCACTGTATGTTGTTTCCTTCCTTTGCTATGTCCAACTTATTTCATCATGGCCAACTCATTTGAATACCAATGTATCACTCTTTAATCTAGTCTAATACCATTAATCATTGTAACTTTGGAGATATAAAATTGATTTGTAGCGGCACCTATAAGTCACGTAGAAGGATCCAAAACATCATTTCTTCAAAACATTGATTCTACTCAAGAATTTTATTGATAAAAATTAGTTGTTATACATCATAGTGTATGTTGTCCTTTTCTTATCCTGCTACCCTGTTGTGATCCTAACTAAAATGACATTTTTTTCCCTTACATCATGTAGTAAACTGATCTCTCTCCATGTTGTAGTTGTGATCATTGCCTTCCATTATATGATTTTATTTTTCAATGATTTCTCTACCTTAACTTTCTATCTTTGAAATTCTCTTGGTCAACATTTGATTATTGTATTTTGATGTTTAAATGGTGGCATTGTATTTTTTTATCATTTAGATAATAAGAATTCATTTTTTCCTTTGCTGACATGATAAGGCTATTTGACGTACTTTTAGAAACTCTAGTATCACTCTCCATAGTAGATAATGAATTTAGTTCTAGAATCTTGCATAGATACCTATCAAGCTTATTTTTTCATATTTAATGATTTCTGTCTTGAAAATGTTCTTGATCAACATTTGATTATTATATTTGAGTTGTCCATACTGATTGCATTGTGGATTTAATAAATGATTGTCCTATGATCACAATAGTCTCTACTTTGATGCAATGGTATAACAAAACTTATTAATTTCATAAACATTGATAGTTGCATTGATAACTAATTTTGTTTTCTAGGATTCCATCATCAACATAGAAAGAAATCATTATAAAATTTCTTCTCATACAGTTCATGATGAAAAAAAATATTTAATATACCACATATTATTTTTTATATTTCCAAAGTTTTTTTTCATCATCCAGACTCACTTTCATGTAAGGTTTGAATCATTTCAAAAATAAAATGTTTTTGATAGCTGGTAAAAACAAGTTTTATGGGGACCCGAAACCCCTTACAAGAAAATCATAAATAAATGCAGTAAAACATATACTATAGTGAAACAATACTGAGAGCCAGCCCACAGACCCAGAAAAGACTAAAAAGCCAAGACAAAAAGACCAGAAACCATCGAACTACTTGAGGAACTAAAAACCAACAGACACAACACCAAAAAAATAGGGGAACACCAGAGTCAAGCCAGTTATAGTAGAGTGTCCTCTACTACCTTATTTGCTTGAACAACCTTTTTGATGGCTACATTGAAATCTAACAGATCTGAGATTATATCTTGAATCTTCTTCTTCTTGACAGAGCATGTGCGCTTTCCTGGACCCTTATCATCAATATCCTCTTTGTCTTCGACCAAAATGGGAGAATCCATTTGAGTTTTTATGGAGTTAAAACACTCCATAGTCATGCCCATGAAGACATTATTGTCCATCGTGTGTTTTTTCATAGTATTCTCCAAGGTGTCCAGACACTCAAGTAGAGCTTGCAAGTNCCCATCCTCTGCATTTTAATTGCCAGTGACCCCCATCGACCGAGAGTTAATAAGATTGACATGAGAAGACAAAGCTCTGTAGTTGAGATGAAGGATTTTGATTTCTTTAAAAACTGATTTCATCAGACAAAATTAGTACAAAGACATAACTTTAGCCATTTGAAGAACCCCAAATGGGGCTCAATCTTGTCATCCATGTCCTCCTGGAGAAGCAAGACATTTTTCTCATGCATATCAACCAACCTAGAAAAAGGGATATTCCTAGAGGAGGTAGGGATAGCTTGTTTATCAATATTGTCCTATTCTAGGGTATCAGCCTCTTTCTATTTAGGATGCACCTCCATAAGCACCTCAACTTTCAGAGAGATAGAGATGTCATGCTTTTCTGAACTCACATAATTAACAATAATGGGGACTTTTTGGCCTTCCACATCCTCATTAACAACATCAGGCAATTTATTTTTATCCTTGACAGTATGGGTTACCTTAACATTGGGAATTTCCTTAGTTTTAACCTCTTCCTAAACAAAGGCACTCACCAAGAAAAATAGAGACTCTTTGCTATCATCATCAGATTGGGAATCATAACCTTCTACACTCACAGAATCAGATTTTGTGTCCATACCCAAATTTTTCTCAAACTTCAAATTTTTAATAGTTTAAATGCCCTCATCATCTCTGGTCCTAATCTGTTTACCAGCCTTAGCAAAACCTGAATCTTTCAGGGAAATAATAAGAGGATTAGAGGCCGCCACTTTTTTAACATGTTCAACAATAAATAGAATGAAGCCCTTATGAACAATAGGCTTACTATCCTTCTGCCTATGCTCAATACTACTATGGCGGAGAGACTGCAGCAAATAGTAGGGAAAGGAAATTCTCACCTTATGATGGAAATGGCCCAATAGCACAAAGTGATAGGAATGAGCACTTTTGTCTCTTCCTTCCAAAGACACATACTCCATAATCACTGTGATAACTTTAGCCTACAAATCTTTGATAGAACTAACATCATAGCACCCACCAGAGTCCTTCACTAGGCTATCTACTTCATCTTTCTCCTTTGGGAAATGCTTAATGGATTTCTAAGAAATATTTTTATCTCTATAAAATTTTAAGCCTTTAGAGTTTAAGCCCATAACCTCTGCTACCAAATGTTTAGTAATTTTAACAGCCATGCCTCCAATCACCATTGTCCCATCCTTCCAACTTTCCACAAAAGCATTCATGACAGCATCTTTGGAACCATGAAGGTGCTTTATATAGCTAGGGAGTCCTCCATTTTTAAGTTTATACCAAATTTTAGTTTGGGTTTTCCATTTATTATAGTTTTTGGGGTCCTTTCTGTTTAACCCACCACCCATGATGTCTTGAAGATAGATAGCAATGGTAGAATAGATACAGAGACAATGATAAAACTTCAAGCTCAAATTTTGAAAACTGCAAATGAACACATGTTTACAAATAACCTTCTTGGCAAAGACTCACCTTTCTGTAATCCTATAACCATCAAATAATGAATGCCATAAAATCATGAGAGCTTTTTTAGATTTTTTGAATCTGCTCATTTTCTATGAGTCGGATCATAAGCCAACTCAGCCTTAAGTTCAACTGTCAAATTAGTAACTCCGTGCCATGTTATGATTCCCTTGGCCTTAACTGTGATGTTCACTAGCTCATCCATAGTACCATTCACTTCCCTAAAGGTATGTGAAATAATTATATTGGAAAAGGAGTTAATGATAAAAGACGCCCCATCTTTGATCACTTTGATAGACCATGATGACTCAGATTTCCCTTTAATGCAATTTAGGATATTCATTTAATCATCTTCAATCCAAACATTATAAGGCATGGAATTGTTGATTAGCTTTAGAGTTTGATGGAGAGCCATCACTTCTGCCACATGGTTGTTTTGAACCCCAATAGGGAAGGCCACAACCGCAAGGAAAATGGAATTTTCGTCTTTGATAATCCCACCACAGCCCACAGGGCCAAGGTTCCCCTTCGCAGCCCTATCTAAATTGGCCTTAACCCAGCCAATAGGAGGGGAAAGACAAATGGAATTCACCCTCCTAGAAGAAGGCAGAACCAAAGGATGATTCAAAACACCAGCTTTGAAATCCAACATTTCACCATTAACAAAATTATCATTCTCTTTGATGCTTCTTTTGATCTTTCCACTATAATCTCAAGAGGGGAGGCCTTATCACAGAAAACTCTATCATTCCTTTCACGCAAAAGTTTTCAGATGATATGGGGGGCTATAATATTCCACAGAGAGCTAGCAATAGGAAAAAAAACATTCCTCCATTGTTTGAAAAAATTCTCCTGATTGTTTGGGAATATCTAGTGTATGTTCCATATTTGCAAGGTAAGACACCAAATGACTCTGAAAAAACCATAATCAATAGCCAGATGGAAAACTAATTCCTCCTCTTGTTTACATAGGAAACATCTATTCGGTATAACCATTCCTCTTTTTTCTACAAAACCAACCAAAAGAAGATGTTAATTTTAGGATTGAGACTTTTATCCCAAACCATACTCCAAAAAGGAAGAGGGTCTGGAGCTTTAATCAAGATCTCAGATGCTAAGGCCACTGAGAAGAGGTCTGATGGAAAATTTCACCAAATCAGCTTATCCTCCTTCAAAATGTCCACTTTCTAGATGTTTAAATCCAACATAAGTGGTTTGAGTAAAAATTCCACAGCTGAAAGATCAAACCAATTCTTATTAATCCAGTAATCAGAAACATACAAACCCAATCTATTTTTACAAAAATCAATAATAGGTTGAAAAGTAGGAGTGGATATCAGAGGAGAATCTTTTGCCCAACAGTCATCCCAGAACAAGATTCTCCTACCATTTCCCAGTAGCCACTTGGCTCCCTTAAAAGCCATCTCCTTAGAATGCTAGATGCTGTTCCAAATGAAAGAGCCCTGGACCTTCACCTTAGAGTTCCTAAAATATGATATGTGAGGGAATGAAAAGAGATATTTCTTTTTTATAATATCATTCCATTCTTTATTTTCCCCATTAATTCACCAGATTTGGTTAGCCAGAAGAGCCTGGTTAATAACTTTAAGAGGCCTAATCCCCTGCCCTCCCCATTTTTTTAGGGTGCAGACCTTATCCCATGCCACCAAGGCAAGTCTCTTTTTATCTTCCACCCTAGACCATAGGAACTTTCTTTGAATAGATTCAATAGCTTCAACAATTTTTTTGGGGATCCTGAATAAGATCATAACATAAATTGGGAAGATTTACAGGGAGGCCTTCAATAGTTGGAGTTTCCCTACTTGGCTAAGAATAGCACCTTTCCAGCCAGAAAATTTCTTGTTAAACCTGTCCACCAAACCCGTCCAAAAAGAATCTGGTGGTTTTTATCCCAAAGGAAGGCTAAGATAGGATGCAGGTAAAGAACCAATTTCACACCCCAAGATACTAGAAATCCTATTTTTCCTCTCCACATGAGTATTAATAAAGAACAAAGAGCTTTTCTGCCAGTTAACAGTTTGACCAGTAGCATAAGAGTAGATAAGAGCTTTTTTATCCTTTTGTCTTCCTGGATAGTAGAAGATCCCATAATCACTGTATCATAAAAAAATTGTTCATGAGAACAAGGGCTTGAGGCAAAGGATGGGATTAGCCCCTGAATGGAACCTTAAGAGGCAAGATTCTGAAAAAAATACACAATACCTTCTGTCAAGATAGAAAAGAGAATAGGGGAGAAAGGATCATCGTGATAGAGCCCATGATTAGGCTTAAAGAATCTATAAGAGGAGCCATTAACAATTACAATAGTCATCATAGTACTGATAAGTTGAAAAACAAGTTGTAGTAATCTATCACTAAAACCAAAGGATTTAAGAATCTTGATTAAAAAATCTGAGTCCACCCGGTCATAAGCTTTCGAGAGATCAAGCTTCAGTAGGAATCCCTGGTTAGAGGAGGCATGAGTAGAGTGAATAATTTCATGAAATTTTATGATGGAATCCAAGATATGCCTACTAGGAACAAAGCCACTCTGTTTGGGGGAGATGATATTAGGAAGAATAGCCAATAGCCTAAGGGTAAGCACTTTAGAGAAAAAATTGTACATAGAGTTGCAAAGGCTAATCGGTCAAAAGGACTCAATAAAATTGCACCAGGGGATTTAGGAATTAAAGCAATAAAAGTCGCATTAATATCCTTAAGAAAAGATCCAGAATGAAAATATTATTTAACAGCGTGACAAATATCTTTCCCAACAATATGCCAAAATTTATGAAGGAAGAAACCAGGGAAACCATCAGGACCTGAACATTTATCTCCCTCAAAAGAGAAGGAATATTTCTTGACTTCCTCAGAGGAAGGAATAGCAGTCAAAAACTTGTTAGTAGGATCATCCACTAAAGAAGGAATAGTGTCAAGGAGTAAAGCTTGATTCTCCAATGAAAGAAAATGGTCTCTAGAGAGAAGAGAGGAAAATAAATCAACCATAGCCAGAGAAATCTTCTTATCCTTGCAAACCACTCCTGAAGCCACCCTAAGCTTGGATATTCAGTTGGAGGCCCGATGTTTTGAATCCGATAAATGGAATAAACTAGTGTTCTTATCTCTGGCCTTCAGCCACAAAGATCTAGATCTTTGTCTCCAATACACTTCCTCTTTGGAGATGATATTGTGAGTCTTGGCCAAGAGCTTTGACTCAGTCTCTTTTAGGTCCTAAAAAAAACCTATTTACTGAATAGTAACCTAAATAGAGTGAAGTTCCTTTTGCAAATCCAACTTAATTTTGAAAATGTATCCAAACATAACCTTACTCCAGACCTTAATATTTTTTTTTATGTGTTAGAGTTTCTTGGAGACACAGAACATGGTCATCCCACAAATGTCCACCTTCCATCATTCCAAGATTCATTGTGGTAGTTCAGGATGGTCTAACCACATTTTTTTGAATCTAAAGGGTATATTTCCTTTTACATTATTTAAATCAGCAACAAATGAGAGAGGGGAATGATCATAACCACCCCTCATGGTAGAGGATAGTGAACAACAAAAATTGTTAAGCCAATTAGCTGAGATCAGGGCACGGTCAAGGCAAACCTAAATAAGATCCCCTCCAACTCTCCTATTGGACCAAGTATAATTAACTCCTTGAAGATCAATATCCACAAGAGCTTGATGATTTTCAAAGTCCATTAAATATATTCAGCCCTCCAATTGACTCAAACTATAAATCCCTCCAAATTTCTCATCTTCTTTCAGAGGAAAATTTAAATCTCCCATAAGAAGCCAAGGAAGGTCACAGAAGGATAACCTTTGGTCCCCTACCATCTTCTAATACTTAGCTCTACTAGATTTGGAATTAGCAGCATAGATGTTAGTAGTTACCCATTCAAAGATTTGAGATGAGTAAACTTAATGCTCAAATAGTTAACGTCATTTTCAAGAATAACCCCTTTGATATTATTTAGATTCCAAAAAACATCTATCCCTCCCAAGGCCCCTATGGAACTGGATCCAACCACACCACCATTTTTGAAAATTCTAATTTTTTTAATCTTTTCTTTAACCATTTTGGTTTCCTCAACCATCATAATGTCAGGTTTATGATCTTTGTCCAAGTTTCTCAATGAGTCCTTCTTATGGGCAGCATTAAGCCCCTTTATGTTCCAAGATATGATCTTCATATCTTAATTGGGATGAAAACAACCTGTATGGTCAATTGTGTACCATCCAAAATACCCTTCTTACTTTCCCTTTCTCTGATTTCTTTCTTAGAAGATCATTCAGGCGTCCACTTTTTTGAACCAACATCTACCTTAACATTTTGAGTTTTAGATCCTCCATCGGCTTTAATTCTCATTACCACTCCCTTGGAACCTAGATTATTGAGAGATTTCTATCATTTCTTTTGCTTCTTACCAACCTGAGTCATCCATGGAGTCCTGTTCAAGTCAAGGTTATTTGGAGTGGCAAAGGAATCAACATCACCACTAACAGATAGAGTATCAGGAACAAAAGACAAGGCTTCTTCTTCAAATTTTTCCAGATCAGGGGAAGATGAATCCACCCCAATAGCTACTCATTCCAGATGAACAGACAAGATGGCACCTTCGGCAATCAACTCTTGATCATTAGCCTGGATGGGAATTGCCACCTTGATCGACACCATTTTCATCAAAGAATCTGAGATGTAGGTTACCAATTCCATAATATCCCCTTCTTATAGGATTCTATTTGAATCGAAAAGGTCTCCACTACCCCCTTCCTGTTCTTCACCTTTATTAATACTTACTTCTTCTGTAATCTTTGGCATCTTTTTCTCCTTCCAAATAAGTTTGGGTTCCTTAGGAGGAACAGGGTCTGGGATCACACTATTGAGATCCTTCCTCACTTTCTTCAGATATATTTTTTCCCAATGGCCCATTTTATGAAAAACAAAGCAAGTGAAAGGTAGAGATTCAAACTCCACCTCTTACTTCAAGAGACCCATCTTGGAGTTAATATTTATAACCGAGGGGAGGTTATCAAACTGGTAGATATTGACACAGATTCAAGAAAAAAATAGATGAGACTTAGCTTTAGTCATAGGATCAAAAAATAAAGTCTCCCCTCCAAAAGAAGAGGCCAGTCCTTTCAAGACTTCCTCATTCCATAATTACAGGGGCAAACCAAGGAATTTAACCTAAACCGGTGTAGCATTAAAAAAATTGTTTGAGCAATCCTAGTTGTGGGTCCATTTTTAGAAGGAAATCACTGTCCTACCAAACATCCATGGTCCTCCACATAGGATAGATTCCTAATCTTCCTTGTTAGAGAAATAAAAGGATAAAAAACCCCTTTGGCAAAGCCGCAATATCAACCCGACCCTTTAAGGCCTACTTTTTCCTAGCAAAGGATCTAACAAGATCAATATTAGGATGAGGGCCAAGAAACTTACCGACCATGGTAAACTCCATCGCTGAGACTGAGAGATCCACCAAGGTATCAGGAACAAAATGGCTGCTTCTCCATTCACCAATCTAGCATTTACTATACCAATAGCTGAAGAACTCTCCACTTGTCTGGCACCCAAGATTTTTGACCATTTTGTAGGTGAAGATGTAAAATCCTCGACCTTACCAACTTCAAGGGACCCCACAGTTGGGTCCTTAGATATTACTTTACCCATAACCGAATAGGGCCCATTCTCATAGATATTCTGATTAACCAAAAAATTTCCTAGAGGACAAGGAACCTCAGAAGGAATCTCAACAGTACTCAGCTTAGCACATGCTGCAATGATAGGATAGGGTTTTCCATCTAGAACAACATCTATCAATAGTAGGGATGGGTCCAAACAAACTGATCTAGACTCCTTGACAAACATGAGTCCCAAACTAGGACCATTTCCCCCAACCAGGCTTCCAGCTTCCAAGCCTCCCTGCCCAGCAAGAAACCCAGAAAATTTTGAAAATCCCTTCCCGCTCGATTTCTCTCCCATCAGTCTGCTCCGTCTAAGACATTTTTATAAAACCTCTTTACAAATTTTGTTGCATCTTATCCACTTAATCGAGAATCAGTTACTAGTTTGAGAAGAAGTCAACTTACAAAGAAAAGCTCAAATGCTTTCCCTTCTCCATTATTCTCAAAGAAGGGGTACCTAAAATATTTATAAAAATTGGCCTACAAATTTTTTTCAATGTCCTCAAATATGATTGAAATGGATCTTCTTTCTCAAGAAAATATAATGTGACAAAAACAAAGTTGTGAGCTTTTCAAGAAATGATCTCAATAGAAAATGAATTGAAAATATAAAACACTAGCCATATGCATCTTAAGGTTCTAACCTCTACGCATATTGTCCTCTTTCCGATCCTTTGTAGCACAGAAATGCTTCTAGAACATTATGAGTTGTCAATCATACTTTGGAAATTCTCAAATAATAAAAAGTATTGTAAGTCATGTCCTTCCATGAAAGAGGTCTTGATTTCCACAAAATATAAAATCTGACACCAAATCTAGAGTTGGTATTTTATGTTAGCTCAATTTGCAATTAAAGGAGTTGTTAATACATTTTGAGAAAGGAAAAAAATGACAATAAAGGATCTAGTCTAAAGAATATATGAGACTAAGAAATGAGAATCATGAGATATGAAAATAAGATCCAACAATGATTGATGTTGTGACAGAGTGGTCACGTTGCCTACAAGGTTAGTTTTGTGCTATTTTGGGGCACATTTTATGCCATGACCGCACCCATTTTTTTCTCAAACTATGCAACATAATTTTTTGTTAACACTAATTATCGGTCTACAAATAGATGCTATAGATGAGAAAGCATAAGTCAAATATAAAGGATAAATTTTGGACTTGGGGGAAAATTGAGGGCCAAGTAATATTTACACATTAGAAAACTAGATACAAAATATATATAAACAAGTGCCATGATGAATTATTGATGATTTTCAACCCATGTAGTGATCATCACTCATCACTCCTTTCAGGCCTTTTGTCAACCAGATGGTTGTTTCTCTTGGGGATACTTAACCACATCCAAAAGGCCTCAGTACTATGCCACGTTCTTCTAGTCTTTCCTGTTGGATTAATTGTGCACTAATCTCTAGCAAGCCTTCAAGAGATTTTGCTCTTTGGTCATATGATTTAAGATTTATTCCTCTCCTTAATCATTGTTGAGAATAATCAGAATCTTTGTTGGAGGTTGAAGTTATCTTAAGGTGTTGATCTGCAATATGATGGATGGTAACAATTGTTCCCATGGGGACTGATAAGACATCTAAATCATTACTGTCTGCATCTAAAAAAGAATTCACATTTTTTCTTCCTTGCAGAAAGTTGCCCACAGTTCCTGTCTCTAACTCATCTTGATCTTTACCAGTTGTAAAAGTACTATGTCTAATTACATGGATAACATCTTTGAAAGTTGGTTTCACATAAACTGAAGCAGGAGGTTTTGCATTGATATGGATTGTGCACTTCTCTTGTGTTCTATCAAAGCCTATAAATACAAACTATTTGACAATGAACTTCATTGTCTTATAGCCAAACTTATAATCTTTCATTTTCTTATATGTCAGTTTTCTATTTTATATATTTAACTTATTTCTTTTAATATAGAAAAATTCAAACTTCGGAAATTTTTTTTGTAATCAAACTATAAAAACTATTTAATTTTAATGAAACTACCTTTGGGCATATAATCTTCCAAAACAACACTAAAATCTTGCATCCAAAGGTCTTGTTTTGACCATACTTTTGTGTTGGTACTTCACTTTCAGTGGTTGGTTAGAATCAATATTAAACTCATGAAAAATGGTGTTCTCTAAGAGGGTCCTGAAGGCCTTGAAGGCCTTAAACTAACATTAGTGTTGTAGTTAAATGCAATTTTTTTGAAAGATAATTAGTCAGTCCATATTATTTCTATGCACTAAATAATATGGACTGTTGCATGGAAATAATATGGACTATTGTGAAATAATACTTAAAGATGACAGCAAAATATAAGACAACACTAGCTTTCATAACAATCATGCAAAGAGAAAACAATGTAATTATGATTACCACAATATATGAAGACCATGCCTAAACCACTTCCATAGACTTGAGTGTCCCTTGATCATCATCATTGAAAAAGTATGAGTAATTTGGATTTCTATTGAAGTTATCTCTACTATATAGTAATATTTTATTA
Organism: Thuja plicata; assembly: GCA_018584345.1. Taxonomy (NCBI): domain Eukaryota; kingdom Viridiplantae; phylum Streptophyta; class Pinopsida; order Cupressales; family Cupressaceae; genus Thuja; species Thuja plicata. The sequence continues at coordinate 2,404,423 of MU226278.1, read as the reverse complement.
ATTGGAATAATCTTGTAATATTTTATCATTTTTTATTATATACAAGATACTACTAATGCTTGTATGTTTACATTTTGTATATTTATAGCCCGAATAATTTCCTATGAAGAAAGTCCACACCTGGCAATATGAACCCAAAACAAAATATAAAGACAATTGCTATATTGTGGTCTCAGATCTAAAGAAAAGTTGATAAATGTAATTGTCATTACAAATAGTGTAAGGGCTTAAAGAATTGAACAATTCTAATGAAAACATCCTAGAGTCATTGTAGGCAACATGGTCACATTGATAGAGGGGGTATGATTTTTTTGAATTGTGAATGTGGATTTCCAGCTAGAGGAAAATAAAGGTGTGAATATCCAAGTCACGGATAACGCTCCCATAGAAGAATATTATCATGTGACAGAGAACACAATTGAAAATGATGGTATTGGCGTAGCTGATAATGTGCCAGAGGACATGATTGAAGAAGATGGTATTAGTGTAGCTGATCAAGATGATCATGATGATGGTACTAGTCCATATGATAATGATGAAACTAGTCTTGATATACCTATACATGAGAAGGAATATGAGCCTCCCAAACAACTCTTCTCTCTGCTATAGTGTTGTTGGTGAAATTGAAGGTTATGAATGGTTTATCCAATGTAGCAATGTCATGTATGCTAAGGTATGCCATTTTTTCATCTTTAATGTTAGCATACCATTACTATTTATTAAGTTAACAATTGATATTTGTTTTTGTAGGTTGATAGGTGAGTTTTTGTTACCACCATCATACATTCTGCCTCGTTCATACCGGGAATCATCTACCATTATGAATCAAATTGGAATGAAGTATCAAACAATACATGCATGTCCCAATGATCATATTCTATATCATAAACAACATGAATTTTCAATAGAATTCCTTGATTGTCATATTAGTAGATATCTGTCATATAAAATAACAAAAAAGGTGCCTCACAAGGTTCTTTGGCACAATCCCATTATTCTATGTCTTCAACAATTATTCAAGTGCACTAGCTTGGCACAATTTATAGATTACCATGCACACAATAGAAGTAAAGATGACATTATGTGAATGCCTATGGATGGTTTTTCATTTAAAGACATAGAAACAATATGGCCACACTTTAGAGAAGACAGATGGTGTCAATCCATTTGGCAGCGGACGATGTCTTTCCATTTGGAGATATGAGATCTGTTTACTCAGTGTGGCCTTTTTTTGTTATTAACAATAAGATTCCTCCTTGGATGTCAATATAGAGGGAGCACATGATGTTGTCAATGAATTTACGAGGTATTTTTTCATGTAATAGTTATCTAAATTAATTTATAAACACCACATCAAAATGGTCATAATAATTATTCAATGTTTTTGTTCATTCAACTTGGTAAGTGCCAAGTTAAAGATATGAACGTATATATCGAGCCCCTTATTGATGAGTTGTTGAATTTATGGAATGGGTCACTATGTATGACATCTCTAGACCAATAGGACAAAGACAATTTCAATTCCATGTAATGCTTCTATGGACAATACATGATGCCCCTGGGCTAACTCATTTTTGCACTATGTTATATATTGTTAAGGTCACATGTTTTTGGTATGTTATAGTGCTTACACATTATTGATGTAGGTTTATGTTGTGCATGATAATTGTACATGATCCAATTGTATGATATCTTTTAGGTATTTAGACAGGGGAAATTTGCATGTCCAGTTTGTGGCTTGAAGATGAAATCTCGTCATTCAATAAGTTTAGGAAAGCTGGTGTTCGATGAGTTTAGCCACTTTCTCCACAATAATCATAACTATCGAATTATCAAAAATTATCTTTTTAATGAAAAAAGAGACAACATAAATGCCACAAAAAAATGACACCTTTTCTATGGAAGGTGTAATACAATAGACTAAATCGTCGAGGTAATGTCATTCGATCTGATGATTTTTATTTGAAATTTATATTTTGATATTGTCATTTATTTAGTATTGATATAATTGATGCTCTTGAAGGTTTTCAAGGCATCAATGACCAACTTCCTAGAGGAATAAAAAGTTATTATAGTCCATTTATTATGTTGTTGTACTACAAGGATCTCCCAATCATGCATTTGTTTGATGCTATGCATATTGGAAAGAATGTAACAGAGACACTATGTAAAATATTAGATGGAAGGCATGACAAATAAAAAATTGCCAAAATTTGTAAAGACATTCATGAATCCAATCATGCACTAAAAAATTTCATTAAATTAAATATAAATGGAGACCACATTAGTATGAGTGCCCTTCCTTGGTTATTAACTTAGTAGCAAAGTGATGCATTAAAAGAAGTCATTAAAAAAATAAAATTTACAACAATATTTGCTGCAAATATAAGCAGTCTTGTATCAAAGAAAGGTGATTTTGGGCTAGGGTTGAAAACACATGATTGACATACCTTTGTCAAGTTAAGTCATGTTCTCTATTTACAATATATTTTTAAAACTGCATGTACTTTCTATTTTAATATTTTACAATATATTGAAAAGATCATTTTTTAATTATTGCAGTACGTCCTACCTCTATCCCTCCCACACCAGTTTGAAAATAGTGTAAAACAAGTTATATACGATCTTAGAAAATACATGAGGTTAGAAGTGTTATTTCTTAGACTTGTTGTACATATATTATATTTATGACTTGCTTTACTTTTTATGTAATTTATTATATTTTTTTTTCTAAAATCTTGTTTACATGTTCTTCAGAGTTGAATCTCTTTTTGGTGGTTATCATCTAAAGAAATTGATAAAAAAAGATATAAAATATTGCGAGAGAAAAATTCCCCAGCTTATGTGTGTAATGCAAAAGTGTCTACCTCAAAATTTTTCAATCCTCAAGAATACTACCTCATACATCAACTTGAGAAGATTGAATTGTGTGGACCTATACAAACTAGGTCAATGTGGATGGATGAGAGACACTTAAAATTTATGAAGGGATTGGTTCAAAAAAGAGGACATCCTAAGGGGTTTATAGTGGAGGGATATATGGTATACCAAACCATAGTGTACATTAGTGAATATATTCTGAAGTTTGCAGCAAATATCCATGTAGATCGCATTTGGGATCCCAACTCTATTAACAAATTCAAAGGGGAGTACTTTATGGGGAAAGTTAGATTGAGGAAAGTGAGATGAAATTATACGATGTTATTTTATTTTATTAATTCTTATAAATATTCAATATAAGTTTTTTTCTAAGAGGTCTATTTGTTTTCTTTATAGTTGGTCGTGAGTGGGATGCACTACATTTGTATATTGCAAACAATATTGATTAGATGACGGTATGGATTCAACAATCTCAATAAAATAGTCACTCATTAACATGGGACGGTGTTGAATGATTGGTTAAAGAATCCATCATAATGGAGATCCAAATATTATGCTAATGGTACTTATTCTAGCATATGGTTTAAGAGGTAGAAAGGTACATATAAGTTTACTAACGATGACCCATAAGTTTAATATCAACTCATGGGTCGATGCAATTAACATTGACATGTTTGAATAAGTGAAGATCAAACACCACAAAGCTATGTACTACAATTGCCATAAATTTTTCATAGAAAAGTTAGATGACATGAAGAAAACTTGTGATTCTGGGATAAGTGCAGTCTTCTAGGTCACTAATATTTTAGCTAAAATTGACATACATCCTCAACCATCTAAAAATTGACACTATGGAATTTTGGATGATATACTTGAGTGTGACTTTAATTAATTCAAATTAGTTTTATTTTGTGTCAAATGCTATAGGCTATGGCTGAAACCAAATGATTGTGATAGGACTATTATTGAACATGATAGTGGATTTACAATGATTAATACAAGGTCATTTGAACCAGTTGGAGATGAGCCCTATCTTTTTCCAAGCCAATGTAAGATAGTGTTTTACTTTGGAGTTCCACATAAACCGGGTTACTCATTTGTTGTATAATGTGATGGAAGAGGAAGATACTAAAGAATCAAAAGAAGAACAAGAAGAAAATGATGATGACTGTGGTGATGCTAACAATGATGGTGATGATGATCATGATCATGATCATGTTGATGAAGATGGTTTTTATCAAGGCGATGATGGTCATGATGATGATGGTCATTATAATGGTGATGAAGATGATGATGATGATGATGATGATGGTGATGATGGTGATGGTGATGATGATGATGATGATGATGATGATGATGATGATGATGATAGTCATGATGATGAAATGGATGTATAGGATGATCAATAACATGATCAATAAAATGTATGTCAAGGTATGATCAATGCCACGTATGAGGTATTGATTTATTCATATAAATTTATTTGAATTGTATGTTTTTATAATTAAGTTATTATGTGTTGAACTCTAATATCATGGAGTATATTTTGAATCATGTAAATTTTGTCTTCTTTGTAATTTGTAGCTTACATATCATATAAGTTTTGGCTAACTTAAGATACATGATTTACATATGCAAGAAATTTAATGCCATTTACATGGATTGAACGGTATAATTTATTATTTGGTTTCCTTCTCTTTAGCCATCAAAATATATAGATCCTACTATGTCTCTCATCTGATGGATTACAGGTATCGCCAAATAGGCATTTGTTTGATCTATCTTTCTAAAGTGAGGAAAATGCGGGAATAGAAGAAAAAAGTGAGACATCTAGTAGGTCTAAAATAGGTAGATCAACTAGAGGTCAAAAGATAGAAAATTGAATAAATGAATGCAATTTTTCCTTGCTGAGGGGGGTCATGTTCTTATGATAATGAGACCAAAGGTGATAGGAAGGTTCCCTTAGGTACACACATCTTTAGAATGAATAGCTACCCAAGGAACTACCTCCAGTTAACACATATTTTTCTATTAACAAAAGGACATATCGATGGCTCCATCTTCATTACATGGTTTGGGCTTAATTTCCATTTTTCACATAAAGGTCAGTTATAATCAAATTGTTGAATTGATGGAGTATGTAGGACATTGTTACAATTACAATAATTAGATGCAGATTATGCAATATAAAAATGATATGCTTAGGTATGCATTGTCACCAAATTATATACAATGCAAAGAAAATGATCAAAGTAAAATGCTCGCTATGTATATTTATGGAAGAACAAAAGCAATAGGAAATATTGTGGGTTTTATAAATAGTTCTCGACCTGTGTCAACTAATAAGCAGCTGAATTGTATATTTGAGGGAAACAAAGGAAATCATGTATTTGTATGTGCGATAATATCAATAAGTGCAGGGAAGAGCTTATGATAAATTACAATTTGAATCGTGTAGATATGAAAAAATTACCTATCATGGGACTGGTAACTATAAAATTTAAACCAATTGTGTCCAATTAATATTGACTGCAATATACAATGTACTATTTTATTAATAAATATTTTTTGTAAGTTTATTACTATCATTTCATTGTTGATTACTAAGAATTACTAATCTGTGTCACAGGGTGACATGGATCCACTAAAAGACACAAGCGGGGATGTTCTTCACACACCTTCTTCATCAAAGGTAAATCTTAATTAGTGTAATTTTACAAATTATATAGAAACTAGTGTCATATTATTATGTTTTTTATTTATGGATTTGGAATTATCTTGATAGAATTTTACTGATATTAATGTCACAACTTGATACTTATTGATAGGGAAAAGCACAAATGACAGCAGATCAATTGCGAACTAAAATTGAGGTGTCATTTTTAGATGACATCACATGTAGCATTGACCCTGTCTTCATGTATACTTAGATTCAAAATAAATATACTGAAGAAATTCTTAACCTTGTGATGATTCCAAACAAAACTAAGGAGATTGAGGCACTCAAAGATGAATTTATAAGTAGAGTCACTTGTGTGAATGTAAGCAGTAATTAATCTTAAGCAATAATTAAAGTTTAATAGATGTTTATATTTTATACTATCTTATGGATCATGACTCAAAATATGATGTGTTCTTCTTACAAGATTTTTGGACACCTTTGAATCATGTTCAATATAGTGAGGGTTGTAGCGCACAACCTTCATGTAAATAATCCTTAAACCTTTAACCATTCATTTAACTTTTGTATGCATTATTGACTCAACTTATGTTTGGGATGCTTCTAGTAACCCATTTAATCTTTATCCATTGAAAATTTCTTTGGTAACAATGTATTCTTTAGCTCATGATAAAGTGCAGATGCCTCCTTCGATCAACAATCTTATATTACCGACTGCATTGTCTACAACAAGGAGCTTACAGACATCTTCCTCTGTACCAGCTACAAATGGTAAAACCTTATTTTCCTATATTTTGTTGCTATTCATGCATTGATTATTTTTCTTGAATGAATTTTATACACATGGACCTATTTTGTGCAGTAATTGATACACCTACACATGGTACAAGATGAGAGACCGGTACTAGTGAAGCTCAACCATTTCTTGGATGAGCATGTGTTACTAGTAGTGGTTTGTTTGCAGGGTCATTTTTGTTGAACAAGAAAAATATGTTTCTGTTAAAAGTACCAAAGCTCCTAGGTGCTTTAAAATTGTAGGAAATGATGCTTTTTTAGGAAATGATTTTCTGAGGGAATTGATGTTTTTATAGGAAATGATGTTTTTGTAGGAAATGATATTTTTTTTGATACTATTTTTGAAATGACATAGAATCTAACTAGGCCCACCATATGTAAAAGGTATGTAGCTTCATAATATTGGTGCAATATTTTTCTATCTTCCATTTATTGTACTATTTTAAATTGTTGATATATGTCAATTTTGTTTCTTTATAAAAGGTGGAATGAACAAGATGCTGACTTTAAAAACTAGCTCATTAAATAATTAGAGGACCTCTTTGGAAATAAAATTTTTGACAGTGCCCTGATTCTTAAAAAAGAATTCCAAACATATAAAGACTATGAGGGACTAATATAGAAGGGATCTAAAGGATAACCCAAAGTATGAGTGTCCTCCTATGATTCCACCGATGGAGTGGAATGAAATAATGGAAGATGCAAAAGAGAAAAGACTGAAGGGTAGAGGAATTTAACCAGAAGATGAAAAAAGAAGGTATGGCATGATAGTATTAAGTAGAATGTAATCATGCACTAATTAGTAATCTTTGTAGATATATAATCTAATATGTTTTAAACTTTTCATAGACTCCAAGACACATCAAAAGCTACAGAAGAAAGATTACAAAAGGTTGGCCAAGACAAAATCGGCTCTGGTGTCTATATGAAACTTCACTCTTGACTTGTAAGTAGCAGCATTGGAATTTCATATCAAACTATTATACATAAGGTTGCAAACAATTTTGTTTAATCGAATAATACATTAAAAACTGACGATATTTAACAAAAATTATACGGCACAAAATTCAATGTAGAGCCCACGAATGAAGAAAAAAGAATAGCCTTGAAGGAATGCTATAAAGTTGTGCCTGCACGCCTATGCCAAGAATCTAAAAGCCATAATAAAGAATCTGCTACACTAGATGAGACTCAGGTAAATTGGTCAAATGAAAAGTAAATCAAATTGAATAGCTAATTTCAAACATAAATTCACTATTTCTTGATAACAATCTGCATGAAATTTCACTGCAGCCTTCAAATCTAATCATAGAACCTAGGCGTGATGAAGAAAATGATGTGCATGATAGTGGTGGAGATATTAATTTTCTATTGGAAATAAATTCCATAATTATTAATAGAATTTAACATCTTTAATTGCTATTGGTCCTGTAACCTTTTTTTGAATATTTTAGAGCATATTGAGCATGTTGACGTGGCAGAAAATATAAATTTTATTGGACATGATGTGGAATTTTAAGGTAAATAAAAATGCATGTTATGTTCTACTGGTTAATGAAATACCTGTAATAGTAAAAAAAAATTATGAATTTAACCCATTTACTTGTTATTGCATCAGAGCCCCCTTTAGTGCAGCAGCCTCATGCTCCTCAAAACATGAGGAACCATCATAATTTGAGATCACAGCAAGGTATTGAGGAAGATATTGATGCTCCTGGAAGCATTTTCCTTAAGAAAATTAAGATAAACCAAAAAAAGAAATGATTTCTTAAAAATGCTCTTTGATAAAACTTGTTTGATTAACTTTGTTGGATAATGAAAGAACATTGTTGTAAGTAATTATCTATGAATGTTACATATTAATATTGAATTTTATGTCATGTTAATGAATATTGTTATGTTTTAATGACTTCTTGATTAGGGTTGCGTATTAATGAATGTTATATCATATTAATGAATGTTATGTGATTGTATTGATTGAATACTATAGTTCATAAATGGATGAATGAAGTGTGTAATTAGATGTTAATGGGGAATTTAGATTGATGTTAGGGGGAGAGGGGTAAGGCCAAATGATCTTCCACCTTCATGTGGTTGGCCTTGTTAAGTAGATAATATTAAAGTATTCTCGAAACCAAGTGAAGCTCAAACTAACATACATTCATTATTTAATCAATTTCATTTGTTCTACCTCTTTGCTCATAAGTGCATTTAGAATGTGTCATTGTCAAGAAACTATCAAATAAAAAACTGTAAGGGCCAATATTCAAATTTCCTGGCATGGTTTATCTTTATATTGTTTAAGTATTCTCTTCTTGAATGCATCTACCTCTCTTGGCCTAATATGGATTATTTCATTGGTTTGTATTTTTGAGTAGGTGAAGTGTTAAATGAGTTCCTTTGGAATCTCATTTCGTTACACCGACTAGAAATATATGTTAACAATGTTTAATTTTCATGTATCATTCATAAACAATCCACCTAGGTTTTCAATACTTCCACATGTCATGTACAAGGGACATGTGCAAGATGATGGCTTTGCCATGGCCGTTTAAAAATTACTGTGTTTGTAGAAATTTTTGAGTCAATTTATATGGCTTAAGTATGAAAAATTAAAAATCATTATCATTATTTACAAGTATACAATTATGAATATAATCCATCATGAGTGTTGTCATCTAATGCTAGATCCTTTTTGATGGTTTTAGCTCCCTCAACAAAGTAGTGTAGGAAATATCAATACTTAAAGGAAAGCTAGATATCACCTTAATGCTCTCTCTTCTACTACCAATTACAAAGAAGGAAACAAAGGTGTGTTTATTATGTATTGTTAACGTAGTTACTTATTTTGTAACTTAGCAATGAAAGATTCATCAAATCTATTTGTCACCTTAGTTCTATGCAAAGTGAGTGTGATTTCATGATGTGTGTGTTAATCTCAAAGTTCTGATTGATGATTAGTGACCAACACTTAGTCATTCACTTAGGTAGTTTTAGTTGGCTATCATTGTGGCCAAGCTAAAACTATGCAAGGCCGAGCAACATTGCTGAGAAGTTTTCAGTTTTCCTAGTTACATTTCCGAGCCGAGTAGGACACAGAGATGTTAAGTGTCGAGTGATACAGAAGTCTTTGTATACATGTAAGGAATGATACAAAACTTTGATGATAAGTGATCTGGCCAACTTGTATAAGTTTTTTGGTCTGACTTATGTATGCATTTAATATTCTTCTATGCAGTTAGATATGCATTTAATTGTTTTATCCTATGCATGATCTATTGTAAACATTAATTGTTATACCATCAAGGTATGAGAATCAGATCTTGATCATTGATCTAGATCTTGCTATGAGATTTGAACAAGTATATTAGATTGCTTCTAAACCCTATTTTATATATGTGCAATGAGAGAGTAGATGAATTTCCTAGTGACTGCATTTTGAACTGAAATGCACAGAGGGTTATTTTGTTAAGAAGTAGAGATCAAGTAGAGTGAGAACAAAGTGAACAATAGAGTAAAGTTATATCAAATTGTGAGATCATAGAAGGTACTAGAAAGAGGATTTCTATCATCAACATCAGAGTGCATAATGATGGATCAATAATTGATACATTCTAATCATTGTATCAGGTGAAAATCTCTTAACAGAGTGGTTCTAGAAGACCTTTCTTTATCTCCTAACAGAGTGCTTACTTTATTGTAAGTTGAAATCCTTTCATAGGGTAGATTGTAATGATCTTTAGCTCTTAACCAGGTAGACCTTTAATAGGGTAGATTACATTTTGTAATCAGCATTTGTAACCTTAATAGCTACACTTTATTACTGTAGTAGTGGAGAATTTTGTGTGTGTCATCCCCACCCTAGTTTTACCTATTTGGGTTTTTGGGTTACCAAGTTATTGTGTTATGTGTTATTTATTTCATTGTGTGGATGCTATCTGAGATTACATTAGATTCATATATGTATGAATGTG
>MU226278.1:2382314-2394044 GCA_018584345.1 Thuja plicata | reverse complement strand
TGTGTTATTTATTTCATTGTGTGGATGCTATCTGAGATTACATTAGATTCATATATGTATGAATGTGGATCAGTTTGTTTTAAGTGTTTAAATTTGAAGATCTGATTCACCCCCCTGTCAGTATCTTGCTTCCCATTATTGTATTTCCAACAATTGGTATCAAAGCTTAGATCTCTAAAAAGGTCATAATCAACTTGAGAATATAGATCTTGAGATGGAGATCTACAAGATTAGTAAAGTCATTGAGAATCAAAAGATTTATATTTAGCTAGCACTACAACAACTTGAGACTGCAAGACAAGAATTAAAGAAGTCCTTGACTGCAAGGAAAGATCTGGCCAAACTAATGAATGACACTCATTCTCAGGAAGAGGACACCAAAAATTTATTTCAAAATGGAGATTCTACTAAGAGTGATGTAGCAATAGCAGATCTACTAGAAAAGAATAGTGCACTATGTGAAGAAGTCAAAAAGTTGAAAAAGGAACAAGAAGCCCAATCTATAAGAATGTGTGAAGTTTTTGAAAAGAAAAAGAAAGCCAAAGATGACAAGGCTATGGAAGAAGAAGACAAGAGAATGATGACTACTAGACTTGATGAAAGAACACATGATGTGCAAACTATGACTATCAATCAAGTAGACATGGAAAATAAACTACTACTTGTGAATCAGAGATCAGTGGGAAAGACTTGGATATTGTAAATCTTAGATCTGAGAATAGTCAATTGGAAGATGAGTTAAGATCTAAGAAAGAGCTTAATAATAGAGTGAATGATCCGAGTGCAGCTATGAGCTACTTTGAACAATTGGTGGAAGCATCAAGAAGACCTAAAGATTATCCTAGATTAGGTGACACTGAACAACATACAACCACTGAAGATGGAGAATCATCTAAAACAGGTGAAAGAAGGCATGCAAAGCCAAGAAACAACAAACCTATTTGTCACCACTGTGGGAAACCAGGTCATATAGTAAACATTTTCTGAAGCAAGAATGGTAATTCCAATCCGAAAACTAACTTTAATGGTTACTAATTTAACTTTAATAAGTTTGGACATCAAGCGCGTGAATGTAAGACAAAGGAAAACAAAACACCTAGACACAATGGTAATTTCTATAACTATCACAAATATGGTCATAGAGCACAAGATTGTATATCTAAAGGTAAACCGTAGTGGACATCAAAGGTACAAGATAAATCACCAAGAAAAGGCAATACCTACAATTGGGATTATAATACATGGCATAGTTTTCATTACTATGGTGAGTATGGACATGTTCCAAAAAATTGCATAAGAACACATTTCAGAGGTAAGTCTAAAAGTTTGATGAATGGAAGCCTAATTTGTCATAGTTGTCTGAAAATTGGACATACAAGAAAAGATTGCAAGACTAGAGTACCTGCTCCTACAGTTGAGAAAATTAGAGCACAGATGAACAAGACACGGGTTAAGAAGTCTGAACCATGTAGCACTGAAGCTAATGAAGTCAATGTCACCCAATCTAATGGATGAGGTGATCACATCATCTCCAACTAAGAAAAAGAGGTATGTAAGGAACTGTATCTAAAAATTCTTATCTTACATCAGTTCCTAACATGAAATGTACAAAAGTCCATATTTGCATATGTTAAGATGCACCAGGACATATTTTGAAGGCAAATTCTGATGTGAGCCAATTGCACTAATAGGTATCGAGCACCAATCATGGACACTAAGGCCGAATTCTTTAGTGAGTGCCAAGTTTTGTTGGCCGAGTAAAAATTTTGCGAAGGCCAAGTGTAGTAAGCTGAGTGGGATGCAAGTTGTGTTAAAGTCAAGGACAGCTAGCTTACAATAACTCAATGGGTAGAACATTCATTTATTACCTACCTTGACCTTTCAAAGTCTATAAAGGATGAATAGTTGACACTTCATTTTTACCTTGCAATTTTTTACTATTTACGGAGCAATTGAAGTAATTTGCAGAATTGATCTTAATGGAGTTAGCATTGAAGATTTCATCAGCATGCCATCAACAATCCTAAGGTGAACAGTGCAAATAGCTACTTTTCGTGGTACTCTATTTTTCATCTCTTGAACCCTACTTTCAAAATTATGACTACAAGTTCTTCCGCACCAACTAAGAGTATGGAGGCAGAACCAGAGCAAATTCAGTTAGTACAGAGTGATGAATGTGAACCTCTCAAATTTAGAGTTGTTCCAAAAAGTGTGATTTAGAGTGATTTAACAAGAGCCCTCTCCTCCATTCCACCCAAGGTACTCATGATTCATGATTTTCGATCATGTTATATGGTTAAAATTGGTGAAGTAGGTGATAGTGAAATAAGGAAATCCTACAACAAATTGTGTGTAAATGGAGTTCTGAAGGCAAAATTCAAACATTTAGTTGACAAAGGGTTAACTCATGCCCTATATTTTCCACAAGGTTTCAAATATGAATGGATTAAGGTTATCCTTAGCTGAGTTCATGACATGTGTATGTGGTTGGATAATGGACTTGTCAAGATCACCAAAAGCATGATTCATCGAGTGTCTAGATATCCTATAGTGAACGGAAAATGGACCATGAGGGATAAAAACAAAGAAGAAATTACACAGAACACTGGAGCCATATGGAAAAATAGAGGTATGACTATCTCTACAATTACAAACCTAGAACTTGATTTTGGAGTAAGAGTAATAGCACATAAGTTCTATCAGTCGAGCAGATTGGATAGTGTTCCTTGTACAACCGTTGATTAGGCATGGAAAATTGTTAAGAAGAATCATAAATATGATCTTGCCAAGCTACAACAGACACAATTAGACGAGAACCTAGCATCAATCAAAAAGGCTAAGAGCTCATCATGTAAGTTTGGTTCCTTACTAGTCTATATATTTTTCTACATTCAAGATACATTTCCTACATTGGAAATATTGTTTGGAAAAAAGGTAGACCCATAAGAGTTTAGATTAGTGAATGTATTGAGAAAGTAGGAAGTAATTTCAATAGCATTATGGGGAGCTATTTCGTAGATTTCAAGAAGAGAATGAGATTAAGGACTAGAATTCCTAAATCACTAGTGGAGAAGCACTATGAAGAAATCTATTTTCTAGTTGATATAGATAAAACTTATATCCAGGAAGTGACACCTATGATAACATGCTTAGAACCATTTCCATATGAAATTAAAATTGATGAAGAATCTACTGCCATCATTACACTCCTAGCCGAGGCAATTGATACTACAACAAAGAGATTTGGATATTTTGATGAAGTTAAGGATAAAATTTCTAGAAGCTTGAATGAGGGAACTATGGAGAGGAAAAGAAAGAAGATTGTGAAAAATTTGAAGAAAATGATTGGCATAGGTAGTGATGAAGAACCTGAGGATGCACCTTTAGGCTTGACCACTGGACAAGGTAAGGATATATCTATAGAGGAGGAAGTAAGTGCATCAGAAGATGTTACTAAGAAAGCTAAGGGTAGGAAACCATTAATTGTCATAGTAACCAAGTCGACCAAAGCCAAACCCAAGGTTACACCTCCTGCAGCTAATCGTCCAAGGACTAGAGCATATACTATTACTTCTCTAGTAGAAGTACAAACAAAATTATATGGTAAGAGGAAACTTTCATAAAGTAGTTTTGGAAAGGAAGTAAAGGTTGCTCCTAAGGCTGAGCTGAGTAAGCCAGCAAAGAGACCAAGAAGGAGATTAAATTTGGGGATAGATAGTGATGACGAAAAGAAAAAAACTGATGAACCCAGTAACATACATGTAGCACAATTCAAGAAACCAACAAGTGTTGATGAGGTATGTGACACTTTGAGGAATTCAGCAGGGTTAGCAACTTTTAAGTTCATAAAGTATGAAAAGTTGAAAATTGCAGATAGGCACAAAGTACATGAAGCACTCTTGGATATGATGAGTACATTCAAATTAACTCTTGCAGAGATAGGAAATCATGTGCCCATTAAAATTTATGATTTTCTATCAAGAAAATGGGAATTTGTACTTGCCACAAAAATACAGATCAGGGAAGGAACTCTAGCCCAGGTAATACCTGAGCTAACCTCAAAACAAAGAACCAAATTCCTTGAGGATTACAAGAGTAGGTTTGTTCCTAAACTCAGAGGCTATACTATTCTAAAAAATGATATTGATGGTGTATTATAGTAAAGCACAAGGATCTGGAAGGAAATCTTTGGGCTGGCCATTCCAAAAGATAAGAAAATAGGTGAAGGGACATTTGAGAAAACGACAAAAGAAGTTGAAGTAAAGACTACCCCTGAACCAAAGATATCACAAGATCAAATTTTCATAGAACGAGACAAGACCGAAGATGCATTAGATGAAAAAAACTTTGTTGATCTGACTGTAGATAGTCCTATGGATTTTATAGTTGATGATCCAAGCAATTTGAATGCCAAGGAAGAATAGATGTCAAGTGGTAAAGACACTGATTCACCTATTAAGGCAACTGATACTGAATAAGGCAAGACCACAGCATCTGATGAGACACTTGAAGTTGTCAATGATTAGAAAAGTGAAGAGAACCAGAAAACAAATGAACAAGAGGTAACTTCACAAAATCCACCTATTTTACAGGTTGTGAAAATAGTTTTAGATAGTGGAGCAGTGATAATAGATACTGCTGATAAGCCTAAAGAAGAAGAGGAAATGCAAGTGTTGGTTGATCTACCACACTCTGCATCATCCATTCCTATAGGTCCTAAAAATGGTGGTATGCCCAATCCACAAACAATACTGACAGAATTAAAAGAGGCATTGGATATTAACACTGTCAAAGGGAAAGATATTATGTTGCCGAGCATAAGTTCTCCAGAGTTGAAGAAGAAGAAAATCTTAAAGAAGAAGTCTCATATTCTAGATGTAACACTAGATGAGGTTATTGTGATTCCACAAATAGGGACTCTTCAAGACTTACTTAAGAGGAAGAAGAGAAAGGAAGAGATGAAGATAGAACATAAGAAAAAGCAGGTGTTGCATGACATCAAAGACATATTTGCAAAGGCTTTTGACTTAGAGGATGAAATGCCTCAAGCTCCAATCAGTGATCAACTAGTCAACATTGTACAGAAAGTATCTGATGAGGACACAGACAACAATGAAAATATTCTATAATGGTCTAGGAGAAGATTTGAGAGAAAAGTTCTAAAGAAAATCTCAGAAGAGATTGCAAAAAAATAGGTTGAACTTTCTATTCTTGTAGAAACTTTAGAGAAAGTTACAACCAATGTTAATTCTTTGTATACAAAATTATGTGATGTTGAATTTTTCACAAAGGATAATCTACAGCTTGTTGAGAAGCTATAGTTAGATTTGAGATCAACTGGCACTACTTTGGGTAAAGATACTACCTCTAGCTCTTTACATCTTAATAAGTTGATAAATGCACAATGGAGAATAGCCGAGCTTATGGCTGAAGATGGTCAAATAAGGGCCAAATTGATAACTATTCAGACAAGCCTCTTGCCTCACCTGGAGGTAATACAAAATGAACTTTCAATTGGAAAGGAGCTATCACAGAGAAATGCAAATCTATCAACTGCAGAAAGTTTAGTGAGTCTAGCTGCCAAGCTAGAAATAAAATTGGAAGTTATGAAGATTGCTAAGGAAAGCTGGGATACTACATTTGAATCCACCTTGCAGCTTCATAATTTTTTTTTGGATAAGTACAACTTAACACCACTATCAATCAGTGACAAAAACAAGGGGGAAGTTGGTAAGGAAGTATGAAAGGATACAGTATGATACATCAGTACAGTACAGGGTGATCCCACAAAACTGTGTCCCACTTTTTGGCCAACTTTGACACTGAAATGAACATTCTAAATAAAAACTTCGCTTTCAAACATCAATTGTCATTAAACCATTAAGAATTTGAAGATGATGTAAACTAGTGACTTTTATCATTTTATTTCTACTTTATAAATAAATATATATATATATATATATATTTTAAATGGAATTTATTTGTATCCATTTTTCCTTCTCCTTCAAAAACTACTTTTGTGAAAAATCAAGATTTTTTAGGAGTGACACTGGCTTTGATCAACATAACTTTTTTTATAAAACTGATAAGAATGTAATTATTTTGAATTTAGGTTTGTAACACAAATATCTAGGGAATACATTTGGTTTCATTCAATTTGGTAGAATATTTAATAGTTTATTGAGTTATGAAGTGACATTAATTATAATTTGGACATAGGTTCACTTTGATCGCTCTAACTCTATCTCTATATATCAAAATTAATTTATTCTTTTTTTTATAGAAAGCTAACATAAAAACCTATTTCCTACATATTTTTCATAATTTGTTTACATAATTTACTATTTTTCCACAAGCGTCAAACAGAGAAGTCGCTAAATGGTTAGACAACCTATGTTTAGTATAACTTAAAAAGAAAAGTCTTAATAAACTCTCTCTCTCTCTCTCGCTAATTGGAAATCTTTCTCAGATTACTCTCATCCTATATTTTGTTTTTTCAAATGAATTTATTTTATCCAACAAAAAGTAAATGTCAAAGGGATTTTTTGTCAGCATTTTGATGGGTTCAAAGGAGACTCGATTATAGGTGTGAGTGAGGAGTAGAGGGATTATACCAATGGGATTTTGATCCAAGAGGCTTTTATCTAAACATTTTGAATTTAATCCTTCAAATGGGACCTCTCAAGGCTTAAATCAACATATTTTCTTAAAAATGTGCAATTTCAGCAAAAGTCGGGATGTTCAAAAAAGTGGGACACACTATTGTGGGACCACCCTATAGGTACACTTGTATATAATTTTTTAAGGCATGTGAACTTTTTGTATGAATTATTTCTGAGTATATTCCTAGGGGGAGTACTTAGTGTACTTAGGCAATATTTTTGATGAAATGAATGGGAGTAATGATAAGTGTTTTTTCCACTAATATCAAAGGGAGAGATTGTTAATCTCTATGTTTTGATTGATGATTAGTGACCAACACTTAGTCATTCACTTAGGCAGTTTTAGTTGGCTATCACTGTGGCTGAGCTAAAACTATGAAAGGCTAAGAAACATTGCTGAGCGGTTTTTAGTTTGCCTAGTTACATTGTCGAGTCGAGTTACATTGTCAAGCTGAGTAGGACACAGAGATGTTAAGTGTCGAGTGACAGAGAAGTCAAGTGCCGAGCAGAACAATTTTTGTATACATGTCAGGAATGATATAAACTTCGAGGATAAGTGATTTGGCTGACTTGTATAAGCTTTTTGGGCTGACTTATGTATGCATTTAATATTGTTCTACGGAGTTAGTCATGCATTTAATTGTTTTATCCTATGCATGATCTATTGTGAACATTAATTGTTATACCATCAAGGTATGGTTATCAGATCTTGATCATTGATCTAGATCTCGCTATTAAATTTGAACAGGTATATTAGATTGCTTCTAAACCCTATTCTATATATGTGCAATGAGAGAGTAGACGAATTGTCTAGTGACTGCATTTTGAAGTGAAATGCATAGAGGGTTATTTTTTTAAGAAGTAGAGATCAAGTAGAGTGAGAACACAATGAATAGTAGAGTAAAGTTATATCAGATTGTGAGATCATAGAAGGTACTAGAAAGAGGAGATCTGTCATCAGCATCAGAGTGCATAACAAAGCATCAATACTTGAGACATTCTAATCATTGTATCAGGTGAAAATCTCTTAACATAGTGATTCTAGCAGACCTTTCTTTATCTCCTAATAGAGTGCTTACTTTATTGTAAGTTGAAATCCTTTCACAAGGTAGATTGTAATGATCTTTAGCTCTTAACCAGGCAGACCTTTAATAGGGTAGATTACATTTTTTAATTAGCATTTGTAACCTTAATAGGTACACTTTATTACTATAGTAGTGGGGAATTTTGTGGGTGTCATCCCCACCCTAGTTTTACCTATTTGGGTTTTCGGTTTACCAAGTTATTGTGTTATGTGTTATTTATTTCATTGTGTGGATGTTATCTGAGATTACATTAGATTCATATATGTATGAATGTGGATCAGTTTGTTTTAAATGTTTAAATTTGAATATTTGATTCACCCCCCCTCTCAGTATCTTGCTTTCCTATTATTGTATTTCCAATAGTGTGTAGTTGTATTTGTAACATAAAATATTCATGTTTTGTAATTATTCTTAGTATGGTAATTGGTCTTGAAAAAATTGAGTTTCCTCTGTAGAAATAGGTAATGAATAAACTATACTACTTGTTTCTGGATTGTTTCCAACAACGTCATCTAATTCTTCAACAAAGGATGCAACAGTGAAATTATCTGGACATAAATTTAATACATAAATACAAGACATATCATTTTGAATAAAATAGACATTGGCATCAATATTTTTGTTGTTTTCATGATATTCTAGTGATAATGATCTGATGGTCCTTTCTGATTGTTGTTCCATTTAAAGATTTGTTATAAGTTGGTCGTTGAAATCTTGTTGCTGACAAATGGAACGAGATGTGAGATATGTGCAATGTTTTCTTTAAAAAATGACAGATAACATGAACAATATCAATCTCCTATTATAAAACCAAACTAATCAACAATAACAATAAAGTACAAAACCATATTAGAAAGCTACCCAATCCTACTCTAATCACTCAAGTTAACTTATAGATGTACTTTGGTTTTATAACTTTTAGGGAAGTCAAGTTATAGATCTAATTTGGTATTATAACATCAAACCATTCCATGAAAGTCTAAAAAAATGGCATATAACATGCACACAAGCATAATCCCTCAAAAAAATCTTGCTAACTATATTGAATCACATGGTGCAAGTATGGGTGACTATAAATCAAAGCTACCCAAGTAGATACAAATGAAAAAATTAAAATAATAACATAGTAGTTAGCACCTTTTTAGTTCCAACAACTATCACAGGTTGTTTAGTCTAGTAGGGGCCCCTAGGGAATGAGATTTGACACTTCCCTCCTTTGTACGATAGTGTAAATCTCAATGTTTTCATGTCCACCTTTCCCATCTATTGTTTTCTATTCTCATTTTTTTTCTTGTTTTCATGATATTTTAGTGATAATGATTGGGTGGTCCTTTTTTATTACTATTCCATTTGAAGATTTGTTATAAGTTGGTCATTGAAATCTTGTTTCTGACAAATGGAATGAGATTTTAGATATGCACAATTTGATTAGGGTGTGTGCTGGTGGAGATAAATTTGAAGTAACAATAGATGGTAAAGGTGGGCATCCAAATTTCCACATATGAATACATACCCAATTGTTGCTGCATCATTTATAATTTTGAGTTTGCAGGAGATTATTTATCGAGAAACAGATCCCCTTCACACCTAGGTAATACTAATTCAAGTATTTAACTAAGCATGAAATTGACATTTGATGAATAACTTAAATGCCCCTTACATTTTTAATGTAAATGAGTATTTTTTCATGGTGAATTTTGTTTTGGTGGAATTTATTATCTAGTATAACTGTAAGTTTGTTTTAGTAGAATTTTTTGTTGAAGCATAGTTCTAGCTTGTACTTGAACATAGTACTTTTAAATTGTTACATATGGTGGTATTCATCTAATGATTTAAATATCCTCAAGTAAATAAATATACAAAACTTAGGAAAATGAATTTATTCTTTTGTGTGATTATGATATTTTCAATCTCGGTTTGGAATCTAAACCTACCTTCATCAACAAGACATTATTCGATGATATTAAAGCCATGTTTCAATATTTAATTGTCCAAATTATAGTCTTTAGAATGCTTTGAAACTCAATTTGAACATGAGTCTTTCTCTGCACCACTTTGAGTTGTTGAGACCATAATAGAAGTTTTCTTTACTCTCGGAATAGTAGTTGTTGATTCATTACCTGTTTCTACTAAGGAAATAAGGAAACAATTAAAAATTACAAATACTTTATATCTCCAAAAACCAACAAAACCAAACAATAAGCCATCAAATGTATGAGCAGAAATTAAACCCTACACACCCCCTTATTTTCCCTTTGTTTGCAATCATTCCCACTTTTGGTTTGCACACATGTACAATTCCAATTACTCCCCTTAATCCTCCTTATGCTTGCTAGTAGTTTGCATAGTTTGCCAATGATGGGAGCTGGATTCCTTTATTAAACCCCCTAAAATGTCTGGTCATGTGAATAGAACCGCTATAGAACACTAAAATGTTGTAATTACTTCTCACTTAAAGTCTCCTATTATCATGTGTGAAGAATATAAGCCTACTATACCTTTGCCATATCACAATTATATAGCCTCAGCACTGCCATTTCTCTTTTCAAAGCTTCAAACTCCTTGTTCTTTTCCTCTTTTTGCATTAGGGAGGGTGTGGAATATTCTCTTTAAATATGCTTTTCCATTAGACTCTTCGTCACTCAGTTTGATTCTGTGTCCTTCGCTATTTCGATGTCTTCGAGTTGGTTAGGTATGAATAGCCTTTTTAAGCAAGAAAAGGCACAAATTTGCAACAAAATCTCCCCTTGTTGCTAAAATATAATCCTCTTTCTCCAAAAACACCTCACACATATCGTGAATGCACCTTAGAATCACCAATCATGGATTCTCTTTTACTCTTGCCAACCTGATTGATAACCTTGTCCCTTTATCTTTTACTTCTATCAACCCAATTGAAACTCACCATACAAGTCCTCACTTAAAAAAAACCTTCATGCAAATAGGATAACCAAAGAAAGAATGTCACTGAAGCATCACTTATGTAGCATACTTGCAATCTTCTCTCACCATGCTAATAAGGCCTCCTTCATGTGTGATCATAATTCTATCATTTCTATTTTCTGCTACCAATTGTGAATTGAGAATGGTCCAAGCGGATTTTTCTATTAGGAGTGCTACTTTGACAACATTTGGTTAGATGATTGAGGAATACCCTGGAAAACATTATCTTTGCATGAAATATTCATTGGTCCTAGTATTATAACTTTCTTAGGGCGATGCTTGGATCATTGTGAACGGTGCTATCAGATTCTTTTATCAAGTCTGGTGCTTTGGTAATTGATTTATCTGGGATTTTCCATACCAAATTTTCAAATCAGATTTGACTTGGACAAATTCATGGAATTATTTTTTCTTGAAATATGTCTTACATAAAGGTTTCTAAGCAAAAAAAAATAAAATTAAAATATTCTCCATAACCCATGAAATGGTTCATGATCATTGAAAATTTGTTAATATTTAATGCATGGTATCGTCATATGTAATTCAGATTAGCTTTCATCATCTAAATTCTAGACATGGTTGCAATTCTGCTTTATAAATGTGCCTTGCAGTTATTTTTTCAAGGATGAAGGGTTGTGACCCTCTTGAAAGGTTGTAATAATGAAATGTTGTGAATCCCATCACAAAAATATAAATAGGAGGGATAGTCATTTGTTGAAGGCATGGAAGAAAGCATCATCATTAGGAAGGTAACCATAGTAAGTTTTATTCCAAGATATAAGACAGTTGTGATCTACATTAAGAGATCATAGATATTAAGGAAGGATTAATGAAAGAAGGATCAATATGTAGTGGGACTAGAAACTTATCTCTTATTTTAATCCATAAGGATCAATATTTAATAAGAAGAGAAAAATACTTTGAACCAATCCGAATAAGAAATAGATATATGAATAGTAACAAAATACATACATACATACATACATACATACATACATACATATATATATATATATATATATATATATATATATATATAT
>MU226278.1:2331309-2382178 GCA_018584345.1 Thuja plicata | reverse complement strand
GATATTTATCTTCAGGTTTTGTTTTTAACATTCCATATTGGTCAAAATTTTGAAACACTTTGGTCAAAACCCTCACCAAGACTGGTCTACATATCGACCATTCTGGGTCAAAATATAGCGTCATGGGTTTAGCATCCTGGTCGGATGGGACAAATATTTTGATTGACATTGGTAGAACATTCGACACATAAACTTGGCAATTGCAAAAGTCGATTTTGACCAATATTGTCTTAGAACATTTGACCTTACAACTATGTGTAGAAATTTTGACTAGAAAAATAGTGACAAGACCATTTATCAAACATTCCACCAATCTTGGTAGAAAATTCAACCAATTGTTTGTTGAAAACATGTACCAATTCTACTAGTGCAAGGAGAGTTGCCAAAGGAAAATACAAAGGTAAAATGCCATTGATTTTTTTATCATGCAATGAGGTTGGTCTTATTGCCGCCAAGGTTTTGAACAAAGAAGACAAAGATGAGAAAAAGTTCAACAAGTACAAAGGAAAGAAAGAATTTGAGAACTAAAAGAGATATAAGGATAAAGGTAAGAAGTATTGTTGTATTGCTAAGGATTTTGATAGTGATAAAGAAGAAGATGAAATGGTTTATATGGCTATAATAGATGAGCTAGATGAAGAAGATGAAAAGACAACATTTTTCACAAATATTAGTAAAAAAGAAACATGGATAATTGATGGTGGTTGTTCTCATCACATGACTTGTGATAAGACAAAACTTGAACATCTTGAGCACTATGATGGTGGGAGTGTCAGTTTTGGGAATGATGAACCCTTCCATGTGAAAGGAAAAGATTGCATTAGTTTGACAGAAGGAAACAAATCTTACAATGCTTATTGGGTTGAAGGACTAAGGATAAATTAACTGAGTTTAGCATAGCTAAACAACATTGGCTTCACGGTAGAATTCATGAATGGTAAGGCCAAGCTCCTGGATGGTAAAGGGAACCTAGCTGGAACTGGAAGGTAACCAAAATGTAATATATTCTATCTTGATCTCACTGAAAGTTCATGCTTCATTGCACAAGTAGAAAATAGTTTTCTATTGCATAAAAGGTTGTGTCATGTAAATTTTGATAATATAGTTAACACAAGCAAGAACAAGATAGTTAGAGGTATTCCTATTTTGGAGAAACCCAAGTTAGCAATATGCAAACAATGTCAAATTGGAAAGATGAGAAAGAAAAGTTTCAAGAGAAAGAATTACAATATTGATGAAATCTTGGAACTGGTACATACTGACCTTTGTGGACCAATTGGAACAAGCTATACTAGACAAAAGTATTTTATTCTATTTGTTGATGATCATTCCAGAATGATGACTGTCACGTTTCTCAGAGAAAAATTAGAAGCTTTTAAAAAGTTTAAATAGTATCTTGCAAGAGTTGAAAAGGAAATTGGAAAGAAACTAAAATGTCTAAGCTCTGACAGAGGAGGAGAATTCATTTCTAATGAGTTCAATGAATTTTGTAATGAAAGAGGAATCAAAAGATAGGTATCTTCCCCTGGCACACCATAGAAAAATTGAATAGCACAAAGAAGATATAGATCCATTATATATTGTGCCAAAACTGTAATGATTGAAAAAAAATGTTACTCCCAAATACTTGGAGGAGGCTCTCAGCACTACAGTTTTCACCTTGAGCCGAGTTCAACTAAAGAAAGGTAGTAACTAAACAACTTTTGAATTATGGTATGGCTATAAACCTAATGTTCATTATTTCAAAGTATTTGGAAGTAAATGTTACATCTTGAAGGAAGCAAGAAATGGAAAATTTGATGCAAAAAGTGATGAAGAAATATTCCTAGGCTACTCATCTAAAAGCAAAGCATACAAATGTCTGAATCTTAATAGTCAAAAATTCATAGAAAATGTACATGTCAAGATTGATGAGTTTGCAGAAATATGTTAAAAGGAGATCAATAAAGAGTCTGGATACTATAGGAATTTTGTGTATCATGAACCTAATACTAAGATTATGACTTGAGAAATGGTTATTGGACAGTAGAACTATCAACCACTAAATATACAAACACAAATTGCACAATCTGAGTTGCATACTGTGCAACCTGAGTTGTTGGTAGAAGAGACCAAGTCATAGATAGAGAGAACCCAGTCTCAGATAGAGGGATCTAAGTCACAGATAGAGGGAAACCAGGAGTCACAGACAGTGCAACTTGAGCATCAGATAGAATAACATGAAATAATGTTTGAGAATGATGGACCTAGTAGATCAAGTCCAGAATCAAGACTGAAGGATCCAGTACTCTCTAAGTATGTTAGAAGGAATCATGCAACAGAGAAAATAATTGGAGATCAGACAAAAGGTGTAATGACAAGGAACAAAATTAAAGGTACATGTTTACTAAGTGAGTTTGAACCTAGAACTGTTAAAGATGCATTAAATCATGAAAGTTGGATAGAGGCAATGAATGAAGAAATAGAGAAGATTGATAAGAACAATACTTGGACTCTTGTGCCCAGGCCAAAGGAAAAGAATCTGATTGGACCCAAGTGGGTTTTTATAAATAAGATGAATGAAAATGGTGAATTTTCTAGAAGCAAGGCAAAACTAGTTTGTAAAGGATATGCTCAAGAAGAGGGTATTGATTATGGAGAAACCTTTTTTCCTGTTGCAAGACTTGAAGGAGTCAGAACTCTTCTAGTGTATACTGCACATAAAGGATGCAAAGTGTATCAAATAGATGTGAAATCTGCATTTTTGAATGATATCCTAGAAGAAGAAGTCTACATTTAGAAACTTGAAGGATTCATTGATCCTAGTAGAAGGAATATGGTTTGCAAGTTGCACAAATCATTGTATGGATGGAAGGAAGTGCCTAGATCCTGGTATGAAAGACTACATGGTTACCTAGTAAATATTGGATTTCAGCGAACTAATGATAATAGTACCTTGTACATCAAAGAAGGACCACAAAACAAAATATTGTTAGCAGAGATATTTTTTGATGACATATTATTCACTGAATATGATGACTTATGCAAAGCATTCTATGTAGCTATGAGTAAAGAATTTGAGATGTCTATTTTTCATGAGATAAAATTCTTTGTTGGATTACAAGTTTATCAAATAAAGGATGGTATCTTCATTAGTCAATTGAAATATATCAAGGAGATACTCAGGAAATTTGGAATGGAAGATTCTAAACAATGTTGGAACACCCATGTGTACTGGACAAAAATTAGCTAAAGATGATGATTCAAAGGAGGTAGATCAGACCAACTATAAATCCATGATTGGAAAATTGTAATATGTTGTTCATACTAGACCTGATATTGCATTAGTAGTTGGTATTGTTGCAATATTTTTAGCTAATCCCAGAGACAGTCACCTAATGGGCATCAAAACAATTTTGAGATATTTGAAGGGTACTAAAGACAATGGTTTATGGTATAAGAAAGGTGGAAACTTTGATTTGAAGACATTTACTGATGCTGATTGGACTGGAAGTGTTGATGACAGAAAAAGCACCAGTGGTGGAGCTTTCTTTCTTTGAATGAGGTTAGTGTCTTAGACTAGCAAGAAACATAATTATATCTCTCAGTCTACAGCAAAGTCTGAATATGTTGCAGCAACAATGAACTGTTCAAACATCATATGGTTCAAGAAGTTGTTGTTAGGAATGAAGGAAGAAGTGAAAGAACCAATTATTATCTACTTTGACAACTCCAGTGCCATTAACATTTCAAAGAATCCAGTGGTACATAGAAAAACCAAGCATATAGCAATAAATTATCATTTCTTGTAGGAACTAGTACAGAATGAAGAAGTAAGGTTGGAATATGTGAGTACTAAAGAGAAAGTTCCAGACATATTCACCAAACCTTTACCTAAGGATGCATTTTTGTATCTTTGAGGAAAGATAGGGGTGCTTCCCCTAACTGAAGCTCACTAAAATATAGTTTAGTGACGCATCAAACTGAGCCACAGTAAAGATCTATCAGTTGATGAAGGAATATCAGAGCTCATTGTAGATGAATTAGTACATTCATGTACATTACAACTTCAAAGAGAAATAGTATTGAATATTTATATTAACATTGAGTATTTGTGGATATGGAGTCTTTGGCATTTGTTGTCAAAGAGGGAGAGTTTTCTATAATACATAAGAAATTACTTAAGAGAGAGTTCATTAATGATCATAAAAAAAAGAGGGAAAGTTTGATGTCAGAGGGAGAAATCTTATTAAGACACAAGGTTTGATGAAAGAGGGATTTTTTGGATGAGAATCAGAATGAAGCTAAAAACATTAAAGAAAGGTTTTTGTTTCTATACAATTATTTGTATTATGACATGTTGTATTTCAATCAATGCGAAATAGGGAGATTGTTGAAGACAACTATTCAATTGTATATTTTCAGTGATGATACACATGTATTTACACTTATGTAATGATGTTACACAAATGTCTACATTCAAACCAAGCACAGCTGGTGAATGGGAAAAAAATTTACTATTGACCGAGATCAGTCAGGTATTGAAGATGTTCAATATTGACCGAGTTAATTGGGTAATTCAGTCATGGTCTGGCATTAAAGAAACTCAGTGTTAACCAAGTTGATTATTCAGTGTCAGCCAACTAACAGTGGTTTACATTCTATAATTAATTGGTTATATGAGGTTGACTAAATTATGATTTATTACTTATTTAGAAGTATATTCAAGAAAACTTGATAGGGCTTATCATATATATGAAAGATAAAGTTTGTATTGAATGTAAGAGTGTGTGAAAAGTTGAAGATAAGAATAAGTGTGGAATTCTATGATATGAAGAGTGAAGGAAGAATCAGACGGGATTCTGATTGAGTACAGAACACTCAGAGCTGCAATAGAATATTTGATCAGCAGGTATCCAGTCATAATTAGAACAAAGATCTAAATCAGCAAAGACAATTTCTTACAGTTACAGGTCAATTCATTTTCACTTTATAAAAATTTTAACAGTGATCTCAAATCTCTTAACAGAGTAGACTTAAGAGTATTTTTGTAAATTCTCTCACAAGGTAGCATTTCTATTTTGAAGTGCTAAAGACCTCTAGCAAGGCCACTCCTCACAAAGTGATTTAATTCCTCTAACAGGGTCATGCCTAACAGTGTGTTTTTGTAACATTTAATAGGGTTGGCTCCTTACAGGGCTCACTTCAGAAGAGTGAAAAATAGTAACTAGTTACATTGGTGGTTTTTCCCATATTGGGTTTCCACAATAAATATTTGTGTCACCTTTGTATATGTTATTTATTTCATGCTTTATGTTTTTTCACTTAATTAGTAAAGTATAATTGCATTAGATATCATAAAGATTGCTTTGACACCTGACTTACAAAAGCATATCTTAATTGACCGAGTAACAGTCTTCCGTTGGATTGGTCATTTCTTTGGTTCATTCATCATGGCAGATCAGGTGACTAGGTCTAAATCAAGGTAGGTGTTTGCTAGATTCTGTGTGAATGTCACTATGAATAAAATCCTACCCAAATTTGTTATTTTGAAATCTAAACTGGGTAGATGGACTCAAGCATTGGTGTATGAAAATGCAACCCTTTTTTGTCATAAATGCAAAAATAGAGGCCGCTCTAGTGATACTTGCATGGACACCAAGTTGGAAGAAAAATGAGAGAACAAGGACAAAGGAATAGCTGAGGCCCCTCTCTCCATTGAGAATGAGGAATCATTGGTGTCAAGGTCACCGTTGGTGGCCATTAATACGGATTCTGATGTGCAGACACTCGAGGAAGGTGAGATAGTCTCGCCCAAGAGCTGGGTGTGGGATGTTATGGGTCTCCTCGATACACAATCTTGAGAGATCGGGTGCTCCAACCCTCGATGGAGCCAGTTTTGGAACCTACTCTAACCTTGACACCCCCCCTAAGGAGAGAAAGATTAACTCTACTAGGGAGGAACAACATGATATTGTGGTATCCCTTGAGTTGCATGACCCAATTCAAGAGGCTAAGCACACCCCAATGGTGGTAAAGAAAAGCACCCTCAGCTCCACAGATGGTTTAGAGGATGAGGAGGGGGAATGGGAAACATAGAAAAAGAAAACCAAAAATAAAAAGGAGGATGTGGGGGTGGATACACCCAAAGGAATACCCTCATAATGGGTAAGGAGATCGAAGGGGTCCAGAAGGGAGGTTGCAGCAGGAAGGAAACAAACCCTGGAATCTAACTTCAAAAGTAAGAGATGAATTGCCTCTCTTGGAATGTGAGGGGTTTGAACAGCTCCCTTAAACAAATGGCTATCAAACATTACATTTTGATGTCAAGTTGGAGGTTCTTCTCTTACAAAAAATCAAGATGTCTGCTAGTACTTTTGCTACCCTAGCGCTGCACCTTTGGCTGGGGACTGCTTTCCTTTATTCTAAAGTTGTGGGTGTGTCTGGTGGTATTGCCATGCTCTGGAACCCAAATAGAATTACTATTCAATTGGTTACCTCTTCCCCTAACTTCCTTGTAGTCACCTTTAGGAAGCTTGGTATCGAATGGACCACCTTCAATATTTATGCTCCTAACACCCGGCACGCGAGAGCTTCTCTATGGATTGAGCTGGGACACTGGTTTGATTAGGATGGCTCAACAAAATTTTTGCTGGCTGGTCATTTTAACACCCCTCTGTACCCCTCTAAAAAGTGTGGTGGCCTCAAGGATTACTCGGACAGCATGGGGGAGCTTGCAAATTTTATTGCTTCCACAGGTCTTCTTGATATTACTCTGAAGGGGAACCCCTTCACTTGGTCCAATAATAGGAAAGGTTCTCACCTCATCCAGGTGAGGCTTGATCAGGTCCTAGCCACATCCTCATGGAACCTCTACCTAAACTCTACTTTGTCTGCCCTCCCTAGAACTACCTTAGATCACAACCCCCTCCTTCTCTGCTAGCTTGACTCCCCTAAGGTCAGCCTGACGCCCTTCAGATTTGAAATTATGTGGTGCTCTCACCTCTTCTTTAGGGATCAGGTGAAATATTGGTGGAAGACTAATATTAGGGGCACCGCTATGTTAAGAATTGCACAAAAACTAGAAATTATGAGAAAGGAGGTTAAAGGGTGGAGAAAACACAACTTCGGTGACTTCCACAAGGTGTTAACCAATCTCTCTGAAACCCTCATTTCCCTCCAAGCCCAGATTGTGTCCAAAAGTTTCCCACCTTAGATCCAGGGGGAGGAGGAGAGGACTAGACACAAGTGGCATGAAACCTTGAAAAAAGAAGAAATTTACTGGAAGCAGAGATCCAAAATTCAGTGGCTTGCTGAAGGGGATAGAAACACGACCTTCTTCCACAGGTCTGCCAGCATCCCAAAAAGAGAAATACCATCTCTTCTATTCTCGATGAGGGAGGGAATGAAGTCAAGGAAAAGGATAAAATTAACCAGGTTGCGGTAAATTACTTTATGGACCTATACTCGGAAGGGGGCCCTTACTACCCAGACAACATCCAAAACCAGCTCCTAGATCACATCCAAAGCACTATTACCCTTGGGGATAATGACATGCTCATGATGTGGGTTTCTGATGAAGAGGTTAAGAAGGTGGTTTTCTCTATGGGAGCTTGCAAAGCGCCTGGACCAGATGGATTTCCTCCAGCTTTCTTTTAGGAGTACTGGGAAATTGTGGGAAATGATGTTACTATAGCTGCCAGAGATTTCTTTAGGATTGGGCACCTTCTCCGAAAGCATAATCAAACTTACATTGTGCTTATCCCTAAGAATGACAACCCTACTTCTATGATGGATTTCAGACACATTAGCCTCTACAATACCTTCTACAAGATCCTGATTGGCAGAATCAAGCCTCTCCTTGACAAGATTATCTGTAATACTCAGAAAGGTTTTGTGCCAGGTAGATAGATACTGGATGCAACCATTGCTACACATGAAATGAACCACTCTATGGACAAAAGAAGAGCCCCTGGTATGGCCTTTAAACTATATATTTTGAAAGCTTAGTCTTTTCTACTCAAAATTCTTGCTAAAATGGGCTTTAATGAAAAGGTTATCTGAATTATAAAAGAGTGTACTCAAATTGTTAGCTTTTTTATCCTAACTAATGGCTCCCCTGGTGGCCATTTTACTCCTGAGAAAGGTCTTAGACAGGGAGACCCTCTCTCTCCTTACCTCTTTATCATGGTGGCTGATGTGCTTAGTAGGACTATGGGTATGTTGTCCACTACCAAAAGGATAAAAGGCATCAAACCTGCTTCCACTCACCCTGAGGTGGTGTTGGAACAGTTTGTGGATGACACTTTCCTCTTTGGGTATTCTTTTTTTATTGAGGCCAGGCAATGGAAACAAACTCTAAATTTTTATGCTTGGGCTTCGGGTCAATGTATTAACTATCAAAAAAGCTGGCTATTCTTCTTCAATACTCTAGTAGACTTACAAAATAAGGTTCTTTGAATTCTGGGGTGCCTGGCAGCCTCACTCCCTTCTACTTACCTTGGCCTTCCCCTCATGGTCAAAGAGGTACACCATGAATTTTGGAAATCTATTCTGGAAAGAACCTAGAGGAAACTCACTGGCTGGAAAGGAAAGATATTAAGAAATCTTGGCAAACTTCAATTGGTTGCTTCCACCGTCTAGGGGATCCCTATCTACTTCCTATCCCTCTTCAAAATCAGAAGCAATATGGCCAAAAAATTGGAAAAAATTCAGAGAACCTTTCTGTGGGTGGGGTCTGAAGAGAAAAATAGGATTTCGCTTGTCAACTGGGACACTGTCTGCCTCCCGAAAAGATTGGGAGGTCTTGGCCTTAGAAAAATTAGTTTGATGAATAAGGCCCTTACTACAAAAGTGGCTTAGAAGCTCATTGAGGGAAAATTAGATTGGTGTAAAATAATGGAAGCCAAATATCTCCGAAGCCACCCCTACGGAACGATGTTCCACAATAGTGACCTCCCTAGTGGATCCAAACTTTGGATAAACATCTACAAGTGTAAGCCCCTCTTTTCCAGAGGGGATTTTTGGAAAATTTGTAATAGTAGGTTCATCAGATTCTAGAATGACCATTGGATCATGAACCAACCTCATCTGGGTCATAAATTCAAACCACTTATGGACTACCTTAGACCTAGCCTGGGATTTAGAGCTTCCAACTACACCAACGAAAGAGTTTGGGCTGATTTACCTAATCAATTAAGGGACAGAATGGACCTGCAACACATGGCCAAGGATCTTATGGACAACTTGAACAGTATCAAAATTTCTAAAGTTGATGACTCTATTATCTAGACCCCCACCCAGACTAGTGCTTTCACAGTTAGTTCTTCTTACAACCTACTTCTTAAGGAGGAGAGCAACCCAGGCGACTAGAAGAAGGTGTGGATCCCCCAACTCACGCCTAAAAAAAACTTTTTTTGGTGGACCCTAATGCATGGTAAGATCCTAAGCCAAGATAATCTTACTAAAAGAGGCTTCTCAATGGAAAACAAATGTGTCCTATGTGATAAGGTAGAAGAGATAGTTAACCACCTCTTCATCCACTGTGACTATGCTACCAGCATGTGGCAAGGAATTTATGACATATTGGGTATCTCATGGGCCCTAGACAGCGAGGTGCACCAATTCATTAACTAGAGATCCCCCTCAAATCACCCTCTACTCCAACTCCTCTAGTGTATGCTTCCCGCGCACATATGATGGTCCATCTGGAATGAAAGAAACAACAGAATCTTTAGGGAGAAAGGCATCTAGCCTGAAACCTATCTCCTTATCGAAACTAAGCTCCTGAGTGAAAATGTCAGGATGGCTAAATGGAAGCTCCCATCCAGTCCTCCTTATGCCTTGGAAGCTAAGATAGCTGAATGCTAGAACCTCCTGAGGGGGTTCTCCAGGTCTGACAATGCTAAAAAGACTGCCACAAAAGCTACCAAATGGACTGCCCCTCCTAGAGGCAGAATAAAATTAAACTTTGATGGGGTAGTTAAAAATCTTGGGCATGGTGGGGGACGAGTGCTGAGAGATCATGATGGCACTTTCCTTCTAGCTTATGTGGGACCAATCAATAACTGTACTATCACCCAGGCAGAAGGGACTGCCCTTCTCTAGGGGATTAAACTTGCAAAATAGATGAACTTCAGACAGCTGGAAATCAAGGGGGATGCCAAAGTGATAATAGAGGTAGTCAAGAGTGGAGCTAGTGAAGAGTGGTGGCTAGACCTATCATTATGGAGATTTTAAAGCTTCTTGAGAGCTTCCAACATATGACTATAGGCCATACCTATAGAGAGGGAAACTCAATTACTGACTCATTGACTGCAATTGATCTAAAATAAATGAAACTAAATAGTTGGATGTTAATTGGTGATTTACCTCCGATGACTTAGCAACTCATCATGGGAGAAATGAACACTATAGTCTAAATGTGCCAGGTTGGCTTATTTATTACAAACCCCTCCTCAATCACGTGTTGGCGTGTTCAAGTGATTTGTGTGATTATGAAAGGCAAAACCCCAATTCCCATAAAGTTCTATCGTTACCTTTTGAATGTGTGGAGTGATCATTGTCAGTGTCAAAAGGTGTTTTTGGCTATTAACGGTAGTAATGCTATTATTTATATTTATGATACCTGGAGATCCATTAGATTTGACAGTACAGAGCCCGTTCTCCAAAATTCTCAAAACCGACAGTTATGTATAATCTTTTTTTGAAATGGATTTGTAAAAGAGAGTTGTTTTATATGGCCTGCAACAACAATCGGCTCTCAGACTCCAAGGATATTCTGATGCTGGAAGAGCAGACCTCTGATATGGGAGGTAATATTCTCCATATTGAACCTGAAAATATTGATGAAACCTTTACTTATGATCTGTTGGTCACCCATTATAGCAAGGAAACCAGCATTTGGGGTTTCATGGAATGCATGAAAGGTGGACATGACAAGAGAATATCTAAATAGTTCATCTTGTCTTGGAACAATAGAAGTGTCTTGGTTGGGGGAATTCATTTCTAGCTCAATGAGGATGTCATTGTAGAGGCTACGGGGCTCTCTATGGTGGGGAAAAAGTACAAAAAGACCAGTCATACTGCCGACCCTACCAGCCTAAAACAATTTTTCAAAGATGGGGAGCTGCCGGTTAGGAAACAGGGGGGTTTCAACAGAGAAGAGCTTCTAGACTTCTAGCCAAAAGTTTGTCTCATTATCATGAAGTATTTCACACTTGAAGGTAAGTTTAAGGTGTTTTACAACTACCACTTACCTTTCCTAAATCATATTAGGAACAAAGATTTAATTTCCATACCATTTTATCTTCTGCACTCTATAGAAAGTAATGTCCTTGATATCAAAAGCAACCCTGATAGAGCTATCCTCCACCATGGCCTCCTCCTCTATCTTTTTCAGTTTCACAAAGCCATATGCTCGGCACCCTAGCCCCCTCTAATTATTCAGATGACGCCCCAGGAGAGTCCCTTAAAAAAGTTGAAAAGACCACCAATTCCTCCTCCCAGTCCATCTGTATCACCCAAGGGCCTATGAAGATGGAGGAAAAAACTTGTAAAAAAAGTATTAAGATTCCCACCTATAAGAAGGAAGGCCAGGAGGAATCATATGTTTCTAACTCTGTGGATTACAATGAAGGGAAAGGGGTTGACAGCACACCTGAGACAGATTACAAGCCCAAAAAATAGAAAATGATGGAAACCCAGGTCAATTTGGAGGTGGACCTAAGTGGTTCAGCCCGTAGGAGGTCTAATAGAATAGCCAAGGCACAATGCAAAATCAAGATGTTGGAAACGGCCTCTAAGGAGCTCTCCCTGATGGAAAATGTCTCCCACTCTAGCAACCCTAGAAATGATTCCTCAGAAGGCTATACAAGCCCGACTGGTCATATTCCCCTGACCAACCCCCAGAGAGCCATAGTAACCCCCAAGAACCCCACCCCACCCCAGAGCCCCCACCATGATTCCCATGATAAACCTCACTCCTCTGGCATGGAGGAAAAATGCAATTTCTCAAGCACCCTTAAAAGAAAGTTTGTGATTATTGACAAAGAAATTGTTGAGATTAAGAAGAATATGCAGGACCTGATGAACCACTGCATAAGGACCAACAAATTTTCACTGAAGTTCATGCATGCCTCGGTGATGACCCTCTGTAATGTGCAGGAAAAGCTGGCGGGTGGCAAATTGGAAGTGGACAAGCATAACAAGGATTTGTTCCTGTTTCTTTAGGAGGAGTGGGCGAGAACCCTACTATATAAACAGCTGGGAGGGAAGATCTAATGTTTCTATCTATGGTTCGGGTTATTTTGGCTAGGCTTGACCCTCGGTTCCCATATTCTGCGATTGGGGTTAATTTTAAGTTTGTTATTTTGGTCTGGTTGAGCCCTGCGAGGCTTTTTGACAATACTTTTTATGCTACTGATGATAGCAATTACTTTGGTTTAATCCCTTGGAGTAGAACTGTCACTTTTTTTTTTGATAGAGGTAGAACTAGAATCAGTGTTTGTGATATCCTGCTAAATTGTTGTTAGCTTTGACTAGTTCCATTAATATGCTATTAATGTGCTACTAGTCCCATGTTCCACGGGATAGCACCCTCTTGCTTCTTTTTCTATCAAAAATAGTGTTATATTGTTTAAGACATCTATGAGACATAAGGATTTTTTTTATAGTAACTGACTCGCCCTTCCCATCTCAGTTACTTATCACATTTTCAACAGTAACATAATCCACAAGATAAGCATTTAGAACATAGAACTACTATAACAGTAGAAACAAGGTGACCAAGATAATTAGGACTCAACACAAAAGTGGTCATCACCTTTTGGTGGTTAAAATAACATAATGATCAGAGACTCAAAAAACACACAACACAAGCAACAGATGTAACACAACCATACAAGAACCAATCAAGACGTGAAAATGGTTATAAATTCCCACAATATAAACCCAAGGTGCACAAAAATAAATCCATAAAATAATTCAAGTCTTAGAAAATAAAATCCCTCCTAGGGCATCACTCTACCTGAAGTGGCAAAATATGCAAGTACACAAAACATAATAATATAACACCCACATAATTAAATTAAATTTTTTTTGTTTATTTTAATAAAATTTCTGAAAATATAATACCCACTACATACTAATTCAAAAAAGATTTTTTTTTGTTCTAAGAAAATATCATTTCTAAAAATATAATACCACTCCATGCGAATTCAAAAAAACTTTTGTTTTAGAAAATATAATACCACTCCATGCGAATTCTAAAAAGAATTTTTTTTATTTTTTGAAAATAAAAATTCTAAAAAGATAATACCACTCCATACGAATTCTAAAAAGATATTTAAAAAAAAAAAAAAAATTCTAAAAAATGTACAATATCTAAAAATAGAATTTCAAAATAATCATAATTTTTAAAAATAGAATACTATTACATGCAAATTCCAACAAGAATAATTGTTTTAATATAAATAAATAAATCCTTCTTAAATAACATATAAATAAATATATCTTATAAATACTTATTCTTTAAAAAATCTTATTCAATTAATTTTCATAATAAAAGAGAGAACATGCCTTTATCCTCATTTTATATTTTACTATGAAATTGTAGAGCTAAGTGAAATGATATTAAAATACTTAAATAATAAAGCATGCAATTTATCCCTCTTTTTCATATATTTCTATGCATATCTAGATCTATAGGCAATAATTTTCTTGACTTTGAAAAAAAAGATATGAAGTCCATTTCTTTGATAAAAGAAAATCACACCAAAACACTATTTGAGAAAATAGTAATAACCCTTTTTGAAACATATGTTTTTAATGAAACCCTAATAGTTTAAATTTCAAGGTTTTTCATGTTACCAAATATAATTTGAGATTGTTTTCATTACAGATCTAAAAACCCCATTATCCAATTTGATACCACAATTTTGTATGGAAACCCCTAATACCCAGAGCATAGATCTGACAGGAAAGAAAAACCTACAGAATCATACAATAATAATATTATAAAATTTTAACAAACACACAACAGATAAGGAAGCACAAACAAAGGGGATTTCAGTATTTCAGATGCATAGAAGATGGGGATTTGAGTACTCAAATATCAAAGGATTCATACCCTACCTCAAACCACCAATTAATAGAAGCCATGAAGAACAATCCAAAACCCTAAAAATCATAATCTTTCAACAATTTCTTCAATCCAAGCCAAAGCCAAAAAACCTTTAAAAACCTGTCCCAATTATGTGTGCAACAATGGCCAAAGGAATCCTAATAAAGGAAAGCCTACTCAACCTAGGGTTTCCAAAACTCATGCAACACTAAAAAAAACTCAACTGAAACTCAAATAAAAACTCAACTAACAACTCAAATCAGAACTCAACATAAAATTGAGTAAAAATTAGTTAATTTAATTAATAATTACATGCCCTTTAAGTTAACAACTTTAACTTAACTTTAATTTACACTCATATTTTAGTTTTAATAAAAGAATGTGAAACTTTAATTGCATAATAATATTTAATTAATAATTAATATTTTAGCATATTAATACATGCAAATTGATGATTAAATATCAATTCACTAATTATGCTTTAAGTTTCAATTTTGGATTCAATAATTATTTAAATCCTCTATTTCCAAAATTAGTCTTTTTAATTAACACATGCATTTAATTAATTTCTATTAAAATAACATCATATTTAATATTTCTAAAATAATAAGATTTAATTATTTAATTAGAAATTAATCTCATAAATCACTTAACCAATAATACCAAAACCAAATGACCAAACAACATGATGACAAAACTGATGCAACCCATAATACCACAAACAAGCACAAAGGAAAGGGTTCATGAATGACTTCACCTTGATGGATTTGGAAGGTAGAAAATAAGATACTTGTCCACTATTTTAGGATAGTAATGACTAAAGTTGGGATTCAGACCTGTCTATTATCTCCCCTCTCTTACCATTGAGATATTGTGATAGGTCATGCTCATCCTGACAATTCAAGGATGTCAATGCCTGATACATTACAAACCTACATAAAAAAATCAAGCATGTACATAATATAAATAACAAAGAATGATAGCGATCGGTTGATCGTTTGGATCTCGCAATGCAAGTAACTACGTCCCCATCATCTACCATATAAAACACATCATACAAAAATGTACGATAGACATACAACACATTGATATAAAACATATATGTGAACCATACATATGCAAGTATGGGGTGAGTAAAATAATCCTGACATATGTATAATAAGCATGAAAATAAATAAAAGATTATGACATTAATACTGGAAAGTAAATTATGGGTGGGCACTACATACACACCCCTAAAATTAGGCTTACTCATAGAATCCGACAAACAAATAAAGATTACAAGGTTTACATAAAGGTGCTATAATGGTTTTCTTATGAATAGAATGCATAATTCAATTGGGGACTTAGGTCCTTGACCCAATTAACCTACTATGATAAATCACCCTAGTACCATTCCCTGCAATATCCTCCCTTACACATACTATCAGAGGTCCATAACAAACTAGATATAAATAATATTTTTTTCACAAAACTAAGCTAGTAGTATCAAACATTCATAATAGTCATCACAAAACAAAAAGAAAACTCCCAAGAAGGGCAATAACAAGTGCAACATTAAATCATAAAAGTGCGCAGTGTAAAGATTAAATCAAGTGTGACTAGTGTCACAAAATAGATAGCAAAAATATAATCATATGAATAATAAAAAACTAAGAAAGTTAAAAAAAATAATGCTATCCCAAACACAACACAAACAAATCATCAAAAACTAAAATAAATAATGAATAATAAAATATTTCAGATTAAAAAGTGACTAGTGTTAGCCACACTCAAGGGAGTAACCACTTCACGACACCTAAGAATAAAATCTCCTAGATGTGTTAGAGAATGTACCCAAACACAATAGAAAATTGCTAAGGTAAGAAGCATAAAACACAATAAAATAAACAACTTACAATTTTTTTATCTATAGATTATGAGTTGTAATGGTCAACAACTAAACACCTAATGGGCACACAAACTCCCAGAGTTCTCAATTTAGAAACTCAGTCTCTGATACCAAGTGTAATGCCCCGCCAGGGAACCAAAGAGAGATTAATCTAAAACATTTTACTAAGTGGAAGCAATATAACATAAGAAATACATACTCATAAATACAACTCATTTACAAATAATAAATTTCAAGTATTCCATGATGTAGAACTATGTAAGTTTACTAATCTCCTAAATATAATGAACAATATACAATCTTCATATAATATAGATGAATAACAATAACATCATCTCATAAATGAAACCTAGATACAACTAATATCATAATGAACCAACACCCACTGCACAAGTTGTAGGATATATGGTAAAACCAAGTATGAAGTACAGTAAAATAATCCAAGAATTTCACAATTGATTCAATGATACAGGATACAAGATAAGAAAGATAAGACAAATTCTCCAACAATGATTAATAAGAAGGTACAACAACATGAAGGATCATCCAAGCATAAATTCATGAACATTGGATCTCAATGGTAATAAGAATAACTACCACCCAACCTCATGGAACCAAAGTTTCACTCCCACCATGCTGAGGAGATAACAACAGACCCCACTGAGATCACAAAATCAAAGAAGGTAGTGACAACTAAGAAAGGGGATCATGATAGCCCTCTAACTCAAGTGAAATTGACACATGTAGGAAACCTAGACTGTGTATAGGAAGGTGTCATCATATATGTCTAACCCTTAAGTCTCATCGTGGTAGCCTCTCTGGACCCCAACACTTAAGTGACCATATACGATATCAATGACTCCTCAGCAAGAAAAATCTATTAACTATGTCAGAATCATACCTCACATGGTGTAAATCATCATCTCATCCTCCATCTTAACCTATAAAAGTGCTCAAGCATGGGTGAGGTACCATATCTTATTAATTCATCTTAAACCCTCAATTACGTATTATGTTATCACTTGATTAACAAAACTTACAACAAGTGATCACGGTTTCCATTTCTAGGCCCATACACTAATTGCAAGTCATCCCTGCTACACAACTAGATAACCTACCCTAATGCTCCAACCAAATAACCAAAATAAAGAAAAAAAAAAACCATGAGGACTTCTCATAAATTATAAATTAAGATAATCACCAAGGAAAATGTTGGAGCATAACAAATAACATATCATCCTATACAAGGATCAAAACTATCCATCAAAAAATGAACATCTCAACACAATAATACTATTTATCGTATCACATTACAAGATCAATGATCATAAAAACATCAATTGACTCTGTCTCCATCCTTGAAGTAACTTAATCCACAAGATAAGCATTCAGAACACAAAACCACCATAATAGTAGAAACAAGGTGACCAAGATAACTAGGACTCAACAAAAAAGTGGTCCTCATTTTTTGTGGTTAAAATTACATAATGATCGGAGACTCAAAGAACACACAACATAAGAAATAGATGTAACACAACCATACAAGAACCAATTGAGACATGAAAATAGTTATAAATTTTCATAATATAAACCCAAGGTGCACAAAAAAAAATCCATAAAATAATTCAAGTCTCAGAAGACAAAATCCCTCCTAGGGCATCACTCTATCCGAAGTGGAAATATATGCAAGTACACAAAACCCAACAATATAACACCCACATAATTTAATATTATTTTTTTTACTTTTTTTTTAAATTCTAAAAATAGAATACCCACTCCATGCGAATTCAAAAAAGTTTTTTTTTTAAAAATAGAATACCACTCCATCCGAATTATATATATATATTTGAAAATAGAATACCACTCAATGCAAATTCTAGAAAATCTTTTTTTTTTTAGAGAAGAATTTCTAAAAATAGAATACCACTCTAGGCAAATTCTAAAAAGATTTTATATATTTTTTTAAATAGAATTTCTTAAAAACATAATTTCTAACAGTAGAATTTTTAAAGAAATATAATTTCTAAAAATAGAATACTATAACATGCAAATTCCAACAAGAATAATTATTTTAATACAAATAAATAAATCCTTCTTGAATAACATGCAAAAAAATATATCTGATAACTACTTATTCTTTAAAAAATCTTATTTAATTAATTTTCATGATAAAAGAGAGAACGTGCATTTATCCTCATTTTATATTTTACCATGCAATTGTAGATCTACATGCAATAATATTAAATTAATTAAATAATAAAGCATGCAATTTATCCCTCTTTCTCATATATTTGCATGCATATCTAGATTTATAGGCAATAATTTCTTTGACTTTGGAAAAGAAGATATGAACTCCATTTCTTTGATAAAAGCACATCACCCCAAAACCCTAATTAAGAAAATAATAATAACCCTTTTGAAAGTGACATTTTTAATAAAAAAACTAATAAATTTAATTTCAAGTTTACTAACGTTACCAAACACAATTTGAGATTTTTTTAATCACAGATCTAAAAACCCCATTTTCCAATTTGATACCACAATTTTGTAAAGAAATCCTTAATACCCAGAACATGGATCTGATAGGAAAAGAAAAAACACAAAATCATACAATAATTATAGTTTAAAATTTTAACAAACACACAATAGACAAGGAAGTACACACAAAGGGGATTTCAATATTTTAGTTGCATAGAAGATCAGGATCTGAGTACTGGAATATCAAATGATTCAAACCCTACCTCAAACCACCAATTTACAGAAGCCATGAAGAATAATCCAAAACCCTGAAAATCCTAATCTTTCAAAAATTCCTTCATTCCAAGTGAGAGCCAAAAACCTGTAAAAACTCGTGCCACCTATGTGTACAATAAATGCCAAGATAATCCTAATAAAGGAAAGCCTACTCAGCCTAGAGTTTCTGAACCTCAGTCAACCCTACAAGAAAACTCAACTGAAAGTCAAATCATAACTCAACTAACAACTCAAATAATAGCTCAACTTAAAATTGAGTAAAAAGGAATTAATTTAATTAATAATTAATAATTACATGCACTTTAAGTTAACAACTTTAACTTAATTTTAATTTACACTTAAATTTTAGTTTTAATAAAAGAATGTACAACTTTAACTACATAATAATATTTAGTTAACAATTAATATTTTAACATACTAACACATACAAATTGATAATTCAATATCAATTCAATAATTATTCTTTAAGTTTCAATTTTGGATTTGATAATAAATTAAATCCTCTATTTCCAAAATTAGACTTTTTAATTAACACATGTATATAATTATTTTTTATTAAAATAACATCATTTTTCATATTTCCAAATTAATAAAACTTAATTATTTAATTAGATAATTAATCTCATAAATCACTTAACCAATAACACCAAAACCACATCAAACCACATGACATGACGACAAAATCGACAAAACCCAAAATATCACAAGAAAGCACAAAGGAAAGGGTGCATGAATGATGTCACCTTGACGAATTCGGAAGGTAGAAAACAATATAATTGTCCACTATTTTAGGACAATAATGACTTAAGTTAGGATTCAGACCTGTCTTTTATCTCCCCTCTCTTACCATTGAAATATAGTGATAGGGCATACTCATCCTAACAATTTAGGAAAATCGATGTATGGTACCTGCAAACCTGCATAAAAAGTTGAGCATGTACATAATATAAATAACAAACAATGATAGGATGGGTCGATCGTGTGGAACTCACAATGCAAATAACTACATCTCCATCATCTACCACATCAAACTCAACATAAAAAAATGAAAGATAGACATGCCACACATCAATATAAAGCATATATGTCAACCATACATATGCTAGTATGGGGTTAGTAAAATTATCCTAACATATGCATAATGATCCCGAAAATAACTAAAATATTCTGGCATCAATATTGAAAATTAAATAATGGGTGGGCACTGCATATAACACTTGTACAATTAGTATGTCGAAGAATCCTGCAATGCATTAAAAGACTAAACATATTTCTATTAAGTATCATTTCTTGAGGGACAAGATAACAAAGAAAGAGATTAGACTGTAGTGTATTAACACAAAGGAAGAGATAGAATATATATTTTAAAAAAAATTCTGAAAAATTCTTTTGAATTTCTCAGAAGCATGCTTGGGGTGAGAGCCCCTCCCAGTGGCAATTAATTAATGGAGGCATGCATCATTCCAGTGGATTTTAGAGCTATATCATCTTTTGGACTGGATGTATGGATCTACTACTCAAGGCGAGTGATGGCAGGAACACTATAGAGTGCATTTAGGTGATTTTGCACCTGGTTGTTAAACATGAAGATTTGAAAATGGTAAACCTTAGAGAAGATTCAAGAAGAGTTATGGAACCCTTTTTCCGTTGTTTCCAAAGCGGGAAATATTCTATGTGAAAAATAACTACTATTTTAAGGAGATTTGTGTTGAGGATATTGAGAATACTGCATTGAGAGAGAGTACTTTTGGCTTGATGGATTTTCCCATATGTTGAAATTAATGCCAAAGGGGAGATTGTTGGATGATATTATAATTGGGTACCAATGATTCTATTGGCATTCATGTTTTTTCATTGATGTCAACATATGTTTCTTTTGAGAGAACAGACTAGTTATTACTATTATATCATGACTGACCAAACTGTATGGATGAATCAGAATGAGAGAAGACAAGAATGTGAAGATGGATGTGTGAAGAACTTATTTCGAAGGTTTCTTGTATTAATATTTAATTTGTAATATGTTACAGATGTTTAAGTGAAGACTAGTTTCTGGACTGTGACAGTGATGCTTGACAAAGTAGGTCTCTGTGTTTTGAGAATATCTTAGAGGTGATGATGATTTAGGTTATGGGATCTCAAGGGATTCTATAAGATATATTTAGGAACATTTGTTGTTGATCACTAGTTCTGTAATTGTTGGTGACGTCAGTTGTGGCATGTATTCTAAAGAAGACCTATTTGTGGCTGGCGTCAGAGATGTAGCATGTATTATGGATTGAGAGCATGGATTGTAGATATTGGAGTATATATGATGTATTATAATTGATGTTTCCTTGTTTTAGGTACCTTTTGTATATTAGAAAAGGCTTCAATAATTATTTTAATATTGGGAAAGCTTAATTGGCCCATTTAATCACTTATTGTAATAGGATATATATGAGAGATCTTTTCTTTAGAAAAGGAGGAGTATGAGAGAGTGATGTGAAGGTAATTGAAAGAGAGAGAAGTGTGGAAGTTGCAAAGCTTAATTTGATGCTAGATGTAGAGTAGAGTTTGTGATTATAGTTATTCATTGGAACTGACCAAGCAAAGACAGTTGCTATTATATAGTTCACTGGATTGTATAAATCTTATATACACTTGTTTGGATTGTTAATCCTTTAGGGTGGATCTAACCATCTTTGGGAAATATGCCTAGGAAGTGAGCCCACTATTACTCTTGACTCCTAATAGGTTTTTTTCCTTTAGAATGGACTATGCACTGTAATGTTATAATAATCTCATAACAGGGTTAAATATTTTAACAAGGATACTATACTCTCATTACATCATTTGTGAGTGTTAATTCCCAATAGGGTTTTACCTTTAATAGGGGTTCATGGACAACAAATATTATTTTATTGTGTTGGTATTTACTGTATTATCATTTAAATTGTAGATTTGGTTTATAAAGTTTAAAGTTTAATAATTTGTATCACAACTGATTCACCTCCTCTCAGTTTTTCTCATGGAATCTTATTCCTAATAGAATTTAATCTCATCAATCACAGACATCTTGAATTATTTCCTCATCTCATCTATAAATGATCTTCTCATCTCTTCATTACCACCAAAAATGATATTATCTACAAATATCTCAGAAATTAACAAGCTATTATATATCTCAATCTTTAAATACACATTATAGTTATCACTTTCTCTGATGAAACCAATCTGAATTAAACATGAAGGCAAATGTCCATACCATTCCCTAGGTGTTTTCCTCAACCCATACAAAGTTTTATGTACTTTTCACACATTGTTCTTACCTTACGAATTAGCAAATCCTGCAGGTTGTTCTATACATACCTCTTCTTCCAAAACATCATTAACAAAATATGACTTAACATTCTTTTAAGTTACCTTGAATCCTTTATAAGAAGCATATGCAAGAAATATCCTTACACCTTCAAGTTTGGCTACACATGCAAATTTTTCATCATAGTCCAGTCCCTTCCTCTTCTTCTAATCCTTTGCACACTAATATTGCCTTCTTCCTTACCACTTCACCTATCCCATTCATCTTGTTTCTAAAAATATATTTTGTACCAATAACATTCTTGTCTACGAGTCTGGGAACTAACGTCCAGGTATTGTTCTTCTCAATCTTATCCAATTATTCTTACATAGATTTTACCCAATCTTCATCTTTTAATACATCTTCCATTCATTTATGGTCAAATTTAGATAAAAAAACAAGTACCTTCTCTTTCCTTTCTTCATGTTAACACAAATATTTTTGTCTCCAATAATTTTATCATTGGAAAGATTCAAATTTATATACCTTGGAGATACCGATTC
Source organism: Thuja plicata (assembly GCA_018584345.1). Taxonomy (NCBI): domain Eukaryota; kingdom Viridiplantae; phylum Streptophyta; class Pinopsida; order Cupressales; family Cupressaceae; genus Thuja; species Thuja plicata. The sequence goes on along the minus strand of MU226278.1, from coordinate 2,359,589 downwards.
AGTTCTAGGAATTTCTTCTTTTGTTAGAAGTCGTTCCTCCTCATTAACCTTTCTATCCTGATTTTCAGCACCTTTCTCCATTAGTTGTATGTAAAAAAACACAAGATAGTCTTCACGTTCCTTCTTTTTGCATTCATCATTTTTCTCATAAAGTTCATCTATTTTTACACTAGCACTTTCAAGTATCTTATTTTTTCTCTTGTTCAAGCACTTCTAGGATTTTCTCTTTTAGCAGTATCCTAAGAATATCTCATTTGTTTTGATGATTATTCTAGAATGATGTAGGTTATATTTTTAAGAGACAAAACTGAAGCTTTTCACATGTTTAAAATCTACATCATTCTAGAATAATCATCAAAAAACAATGTTTGGATTAATGGGAAGTATATACTGAGAGGAGAGGGGTGAATCAGTACCTCTAAAACTTGTCTACCCTATAATCAATTCACCTTTGTAATCAATTGTATATCCATTCAATCTGACCTATACAATCTTGATGTGAGTTATATCAATTCATAACATTAACATACATATGAACATTCATAGAAACATTCATGAAATTAATTTGACACATAACACAAGATATGATATCACAGAAAACTCCTGTTAGGAAGTAAAAACTGCGATGGGGATGGCATCCAAAAAATATTCACTATCTCCAGATTGGAAGGGGTTAGTTAACACTTAAAATTTGATCACTTTTGATGATCTACCATATTAAGTGTATCAGTCGAGACCTGTTAAATTCTACTCTATTAAGACCTTCAACAACACTATTAAGTGTGCACTCCATTAAGAGATTTGTTGTTGGACTGTTAAATCCACCTTCCTTGACAGGATTATTACACTATGCTCCACTTTTTAGAATTATAGAAAATTACAAATTGACCTATTAAATGCAATCTCCTATTTCTGATACAGATCCATACATGAAAAATATTATCACCTTATTGTGATTGAATAATACCTCTGATTCTCGGTATCCTCTGTTCTTAGTTCTGATAACCAAATTCACCTTTTGTTGTTCTGGTTCTTGAAACCTTCAATCTAATCCATAGATGTGCTTGTATGCTTCATTCATGTTCTCCTCTCTCTTTTCTTGTCTCACATAAGTGTATAATTAATGATTGCGTCATCTATTTAAAAGATGGATTGACTTCATTAAGTTTCACGAATAACAATGTTAACTCTAAGATCAGGTTTACAACTTGTACCTAGATCTCCTAGTCTATGTATTGTAAATCTGTTTTGAATGTTTAAAGAACTTACATTAATGTTTCTTGTCCCTAAAGATATGGTTTTAAAAAAAAATCAAGATGCTATAAATAGATCAATACTATTTTATCTGACGTGCAAATCAGATTCACTTTTTGTGGGTTGTAACTGACTTTCGATTTCTGAATATCGGTTATGCTCTGAAATCAGTTGACTATCTTTCAATTTTGTTTTGTTGGTTTTCACTTTAAGTGTTATTTGGTCTACATAGTATCCTTTACATTGGGTTCCTCTATGGGTTTCCTCTTTATCTTTCTATCTTTGCATTTTTGGTTAACACACAATGTTGTGTCATCGATTCTCTTTTCACTTAGTCATCTTTGGTGATATCTTTCTATCTGATCTTCGGTTTTATCTTGTCCTATCTTTCAGTTTAAGCTTACCAAAATTTTTGTTTTCATACTAATGGAAAATCAATGTCATCAATCTCCCCCTTTTACATTAGTATCAAAAAATTGATATGTGCAAAATACTAACAAAATATTAAGTATATACAACATATATAATCCTTAGTCATTTCATGACCCCCCTATGTATATGCCGGTATATCTGTACATATGATATCTTTTTCTTCTGTAAATACATGTACATATAATTTTCCATCTATATATATCATTTTCCCTTATGAATATACATATACATATTTCTTTTCTATTTTCCCAATGAATGAATACATACATATCATTTTCCTCCTTTTTTGATATTACGGGAAAATGTCATTATCTTATCGTTTATCAAAAATGTGGGAGTGTGAAGACTTCATGTATTCCATCATTTTCTCCCATTGTTCCTTTAAGTTCTCCAAAGCGATGTGCACAAGTGTGATCATGGAGTACATGTCATAGATGATGTCTGCTACAGACATCTTGGGGGTTCCTATTAGTTGCCTTGCTAAACAGATTTTTTGTTGAAGCAGTGTACGGTTTGGTAGAAGTTGAGATTGGAGCTCAGTTACTTCTTGCCTAAAGTGTGTCTATGCTTCCCACAGTTCTTGCCTTAACCTTTTTATCTCAATGATTTTCTCATAATGCAACTTAACTGTATTGTCTTCATTAGTGGTTAATATTTTTGTATTGTTTGCTAGATCTGTATCCATCTTTGCAATGTTGTCACTATTCTATTTAGTCAACTTGTGTAATGTGCTTAGTTTTTGAATTAAGGTTATAGCTTCAGTTATAATTGGATCTAATTCAGTAATGAATTCTGATAGCTTTACCTTATTGACTGCCACTTCTTGGATGATGTTTTCAATGAGCCTCTATTGGTACCTCTGCTCTTCTCTCTCCTCATTTGCCTTCTCTGCATCTATTATTCTAAGTATTTATTGCATTAGTGAGAGTTCCTAATTGATCTAGTATTGGCTTGTATTTATTAATATCATCATTGGGTACAATTATATGGAATATGTCCCGTGTTGTCTCTAGTACCATGGAGTCTCTGTGTTGTTTCTTAATCTTTTCTTGTAATGCCTTTCTTTGGAATATTCCTTTATTAATGCCTCAAAATCAAGTGTGTTTTGGTCACACTTTAGTATTTCAATAATTTAATTCAAGGTGACCTCCAACTTATTATTCTTATATTTATTCTTCTTCCTTTGTATTTCACTAGAATGTAAAACTATTGCCAATTTCTTGGCTTTCTCATTTTTTCTTGATGAAGTTACCTATTGTGCTTCTTTTTGTTGCTTGGTGTCAATTTCAGCTTGTCGGGTGTCTGTAGACGTCTCCACATTCACCTTCACATTTTTGATAGCACATTTTTTGATTTCCTTAGTACTGCCATCTTTAGGTTTGTCTCCTTCATCAGTTTCCTTAGCTTCATCATTCTTTATTTCTACATTCTTATCTATTGTATCTGCATCCTTTCCTATATCTCCTCATGTAACCTTATCAGTATTGGCTACTGTTTGAGTGTCCCTGATGTCCTTTTGACCATCAGTGTTGTCTTTCTTTTCTTCTTCCCCTACATCCTTGGGAGTATCTTTTTCTGGTGACTTGTCCTTCTCTTGTAGAATATTGATATCTTGTACCAATATTCGCATGTTTCCTGGTATGTTCACTTGTGGAGTATCAACTATTGTCTCCTACTCATTGGTTGTGTCCTTTTCTACATTGACATCTTCATCTTTATTAACTTCATCTATTGGGTCGTCTGTTATGTCAATGATAGTATTATCCACAATGTTGTCATTTGAGGTGCCTGGCCATGATTTATTTGCAACATCTACATTTCTCTTGCTGGTTGTATCATCTTATTCCTTATCTAACTCAACAGATGTATCATCTTCTGCATCTTTTTTTAAGATATGTTCTTGAGTTGCCTTATCAACATCTTTGTATTGTAGGTTTTTGTCGGGTGTATCTTCCTCAATAGGTTTGTTCATAATTTTACACCATTTTGTAGGGATGTCCTGTTCAAGCTCTATAACCTTTCCTTTGAGAACTTTATAGGCTCTCAACTTCGGTTTGAACTCCTTTTTGTGTTTTTCCATCATCTCATCTATTTCTTCCTTCTTGGCTTGAGAAGGCATAAGAGTAACATGTACTTTTTCTCTTATTTCTTTGTCATTCTTCAAGGAAAATGTCCATCTAGAATATAATCTTTCCAAGACTTCCCTTGGTACCAAACTTCCTTGAAATTGCACTGGTACATATTTGAAATTATACATTTTTTTTATATCATGGCATCCTCTATTTTATTCTGATCTTCTGGATCTAATTTCAACCATCTTCTAATCTTTGAATTTGTAATAGATCCATAATTTGCAATAGATTTTCATATGTCATCAATAGATTGAGGAGCTTCTACCTTGACACTTTGTTCCTCTATAGCTTCATCTTGCTCGGTGTCAATATCTTCTCAGGTTCTGATGAGATTCCTTCCTCTTTTGTTTTCCCTCTCTTTAGTGTGGTAGCTTTCCTCTTGTATGTCCTAACCTTTCCTTTCTTCAAAGGTGAAGGAGTTGAAGCCTTAGATGTTTGGATTCTAGTTCTTGAAGTAGTTGTGGTCCTTGGCTTCATGGTTGGTGGAGGAGATGGTGAATCTAACTCTGTATCCTCACAGTCATCCTTTTCATCAGTTTCACTGATAGGTTACTGTCCTTTATTTTCTTCCTCTTGTTCTACTTGCTCATCCTGTTTAGCTTCTTCCTCGGTTATTCATAGTATCTTCTTGAGGATCTTTACCATCTTTTCCTTTTTCTTGACAATTTTATTATCAAATAGACCATATTTTATTCTTGTCTTGGCCTCCTCATATGTTCTAAGCTTGGATTGTTTCTTATCCATTGGTTCATTTAATATGGCATCAATTGCTTTAGATGCAAGATCAATGTTTAACTCATATTCCAATGGTTGAAGCCAATTTTACCTTGGTACATGAGGCTTGATATAGGTATGCTCTATATCAACCATTAAACATAATTCATCTTTATATTTCTCAATGATTTGTTCGAGGATCCTTACCCTCTTTTGCGTTCGGTCTTTGAATACATTGAAGTATTCATCCATGACTGTCTCAAAGTTATCTCCCAGTGTGGCTATGTGTTCACTTATTTGTATGGTGACTGGTTTTGTGTTGTCCCATTTCACATTTCCTACCGATGGGAATGTTTCTTAAAAATAGAAGAAAATACACATTATGAGTGAGCCAAAGTTACATGTGTTTGACTTCACATTCCTAATAGTATTTAAGTTATCTTTCAACTAATTTAGTAGAAGTTCTGATAAGTCTAATTGTGTTCCTTTATTCACAATTTTGTAGGGTGTATCTACTGCACTTGATGCTATGTTGTTCAACCTACTTTCTTGGAAGAATTTGTAGCCTAGAACGCATGCACTAAACTTGATCTCATCATCAGTTATGGTGGTAACTTTTAGTCCTCTGCCATCCTGTTTGGCTCTTGTCATCTTCTCAGTCTCAGCCTTGGGTGGATGCTTTAGTTTTTTCACCGTTTGGTTATGGGATAACCGGTGATATCATGGATAAAATCTTTGGTTATCACCTTCACTTCATCAAGCCATACCTTGTTCTTATGAATTTGGCTTAGTACTAACCGAATCCATTTAGTTTTGAAAACTTTTGGGAACATTACGACATTGGTAAGCCCTTTTACTTCTATATGTTTGTGTTCATCTTTCAATGTTCCATCTTCATTGCATAGCTTCTTATAAGCTTCTTCAACTTCTGAATTTCTTACCTCTGTAATCTTGCAGCGTATGAAAGATCAAACGTCTTCCATGAGAAAAACCCTAGCTGGTATTCGCGAGAATGCTCCAGCATTGTCAGGTTGTGAGGCAACCTCAAGATGAATCTTGTAGTTGGCTTCCTCACATGCCGAATGCTTGATGTGCTTGAATTCATCCTTCTTTGTGTTCTTGGATTTCATAGATCTCGAAGTCATAGTCATTTTCAGATTTAGGGCTTCTTGTGAAATATGTAAAAATAGAGTTCTCAATTCTCTAGAACTTACTATTTACTCTTGCAAATATTTCTAAAATGCTTTTGAGTTCTCTTCATCGAGTTGTGGTCACTCTATGATTCAGTCACTTTTAGCTCAAAAATTTCCTTGGTCACTCTGCTATGGTCATCATGTACAATGAGTTGTTTTATTGCCCTATTTATAGTTGTTTTCCTAAAATGCATGTCATTAATGCTTACCAACTACTCAGTTTATAAAGATGGATTTCGTCAGTGAAGACTTCACTTTTAATGACAACATGACATTTTAGAGTAGTCATTTCTCCACATGCTTTTACCGATGGGTTTTGGTGTCGCAGACAACTTGTTCACTTTGCTTGATTATTGATGAGGCTTGGTTTACACTTAGCAACTTTGCTTTCTTATATTAACTGACACTTCTTGGTAAGTGTGGTCAGTCTTAGCTTTGAGTGTATACCAATGGGTTTCGGTATGTATACTCGATAGTATAGTTATCCCAAATTTTAACAAGTAATACTATGATGCATCTTTACTTATGCTAAGTTTGCATTATATCAACATATTATGGAGCTGATATAAATTAATAGCTTGATTTAATATAGTTCCATACTTACTTGTTCATCTTAGGTGGGGGTGGTGATGTCATCAGATCCATTGGATGGGGTGTGACCATTTGCATTGCCTACTCCAGCTTCATCATTGTTTGAATCTCTTCTCCAGATTTTGTCTCTAGCTCTCTAGATATCTTCAATGGTGTTTCCATTGGGATATGTGCTGGTCTCTTTCATTCAGTCTCTGTAGTCTTTCTTTAGATGACCAACTTTATGACAAGGTAAGCATGTCATTCTAGGATTATTCCAGCCTCTAGACTTTCTAGTCCATAGTCTGATATAGTTTGCAGTAATATGACCAAATATTCCACATGTTGTATAATTTTTCCAAGTATTGTAATCCCATGCATACTGATTCCTGACTCTTTTCGGTTGATAGAGAGTTTCTTGACCATTTGGCTTCTATGCTTGCTTTTTCTTTTTCCATCATTCAAGAGTTGTGTGCCCAATCATTTTGCATCTAGGAAAGTACTTGTCAATGTAGGTTTCCCTCTTTGGTTGTTTCATCTCTGAATTACATTCATTTTCTTTATGACCTTTCTTGTTACATTTATAATAGAATCCTATCAATGAAGATGTAGATTTAGGAATACCTTTCATTTTTCCTCTGCATACATTTTATGTATGATCTTTCTTTCCATAGTGATTGTATGTCACCTTTCTAGGTCTTGTATTTTCATAGACATTCTTTGGATTAGTTTTATTTGATGATTTTCCATTTTTCGTAAAGCCTAGACCATTGTTGTTGTTGACTCTTCATTGTCCTTCAAGAAAAGCATGCATTCTTTTATTGTTTTCTTCATCTTTCTTGATAATTTCATTATGTTGTTGCTGAATTCTTATTTCATGTTTCAACTTTTCATTCTCATCCCTAAATTCACCAATATCTTCTATTCTTTCAATGAGTTCAACATTTATTTTGTTTGCCTCTTAACTCATAAGAATAATCTCATTTGTAATCTCATGGTAATGCTCTGTGAGTCTTTTTATTTCATCCTCTTTTTCTTGTAGCTTTTCTCTGATCTTTCTTCTACCATCAATAGCTAGTGTAATTTCTTACTCATCTTGTCTAGCATTATTCATGACATCAATCATCCTTACCATCTGTGTCTCTTGACAAATTTGCAAAGATTTAACTTGTCCAGCCAGATCTATATTGATTTCAGTTAGGCTTCTAATGCTTTCTTCTAATGTATCTGATGCTTTGCTTGTAGTTGATCTTGAAAACGCAAAGAATTCTGGTATTTCTTCCTCATGATAATATGTCTCATTGTAGTGAGATGCCATATTCTTTCCTTCATCCAGCAACTGTCTCATATTGATTGTAGCTTCTTTATACTTTTCATAGAACATCTGAATTTCAAGATTTTCATTCTCAATATTCTTGTCAAATTTGTACTTCTCCATTGTATGATCTTTTCTCTTAATTCTATAAGCTTTCCAAGAATATACTTAGCTATGATACCAATTGTTGGGATTAATGGGAAGTATGTACTGAGAGGGGAGGGGTGAATCAATACCTCTAAAACTTTTGTTTCCTTTAATCAATTAACCTTTGTAATCAATTTTATATCTATTCAATCTTATCTATACTATCTTGATGTGAGTTATATCAATTCATAACATTAAAATACATGTGAACATTCATAGAAATAGTCATGAAATTAATTTTACACATAACACAAGATATGATATTGTAGAAAACTCTTATTAGGAAGTAAAAAGTGCGGTGGGGATGGCACCCAAAAAATATTCACTATCTGCAGATTGGAAGGCGTTGGTTAAGGCTTACAATTTGATCACTTTTGATGATCTACCCTATTAAGAGTATTGGTGGAGACCTGTTAAAGTCTACTCTGTTAAGAGCTTTAGCAACACTATTAAGTGTGCACTTGCTTAAGAGATTATTTGTTGGACTGTTAAATCCACCTTCTTTGAAAGGATTTTTACACTTTACTCCACTTGTTAGAATGATATCAAATTAAAAATGGACATGGTAAATTCAATATCCTATTGCTAATACACATCCAATTTCGTTTACATGAACAAATATTATCACCTTATTGTGATTGAATAATACCTCTGATTATCGGTATCCTCTATTCTTGATTCTGATAGCCAAATTCACCTTTTGTTGTTCTGGTTCTTGAAACCTTCAATCAAATCCATAGATGTGATTGTATTATTCATTCATGTTCTCCTCTATCTTTTCTTTTCTCACATATGTGTGTAATAAATGATTTCATCCTCTATTTATAAGATGGATTGAATTTATTAAGTTTCACTAATAACAATGTTAACTCTAAGATGAGGTTTACAAATTGTACCTAGAGATCTCCTAGTCTATGTGTTTTAAATCACTTAGAATGATTAAAGTACTTACATTCATGTTTCTTTTCCCTAAAGATATGGTTTTAAAAACAAATCAAGATGCTATAAATAGCTCAAGACTGTTTTATCAGACGTGGAAGTCAAATCTACTTTTTGTGGGCTGCAACTAACTTTTGGTTTCTAACTGTTGGTTATGCTCTAAAATCAGTTGTCTATCTTTCAGTTTTATTCTATCTATTTTCTCTTTAACTGTCTATTGGTCTGCACTATATCCTGCACATTAGGTTCCTCTGTCGGGTTCCTCTTTATCTTTCTGTCTTTTCATTTTTAGTTAACACACAATGTTGTGTCGTCGGTTCTCTTTGCACTTAGCCATCTTCGGTGATATCTTTCTATCTGATCTTTGGTTTTCTCTTGTCATGTCTTTTGGTGTAAGATTACCAAAAGTGTTGTTTAAACACTAATGGAAAATTAATGTCATTAAACAATATAAAACATCTATCACCATAGTAACTCTGAGTTATCATTGCGTCACACAGATTGGTATGAACTAGATCTAAACTAATTCTAGAATAATAATTTTTACTCATGAAACAACAACAAGTTGACATCCCAAGATAACATTGTTTACACATTATATATTCTATTTTTAATAGGTTAGACAAACCTCTCACTATCTTCATCTTACTAACTTTGATGAGTTTATGAAAATTTACATGACAAAACCTATTATGCCATAACCAACAATCTTCTACCTTAGTAATTAGACAACTCTTAATTTGGTATAATTTAGATGGAACAAGTTATGTCTATTTTTTTCACGAGTAGCAATCAACTCTCTTGATTTCCCAATAATTCTGCAACTACCTCCACTAAACTCCAATCTATACCCTTTTGTATTTAACTGAGAAATACTTAAAAAATTGTATTTGAGACCATCAATCGAGTAAACATAATCAAAATTTTTTTTATCATTAAAATTAATAGATCCTTTACATTTTAACATATAGGTAGCATCATTCCCAAACCTCACTGAGCCTCCATCACATTCTTCCATATTGATGAACTTTCTTCTATCGGCAGTCATGTGATAACTAGTGCACCCATTTTCAATAATCCAATTACCACTTTGGTTCTTGTTAGAACCAAATATTTCTCACCTTCTTCTAAGGGTTCTTCCTTTACTAGAACAAACACAATTTACTCTTTATCCTTTCCATTAGATTCTTTATCGATAACACTTTCCTTTCCTAGGTAGCATAATTTATTGTTTTTATCCTCGAATCTTCTTGACTTCTCCTTCATGTCATTTTAAGGGCATCTAGAATCAATATGTCCTATTTTGTTACATTCAAAGCACTTCAAAGGTAACTTACACTTATATTTACCTTTCCCTCCAGGAAACCTTCTAGTAAAAAAAGCTTCCAATTGCTCTAGTTCTCTTTCTTTAGATAAGATAGATTCATAATCATGAGGATAACATGGTAAAGAATTGTTAGTTATCTTATTTCCTTTGCTAGATGGCACAAGAGTCAATGATGAATTAAAATAAACTTCAAATTTAGGCATATTATTATCATAATTTCTTAACACAAATATAGTTAATTTCCCTATTAATGCATCAAGAATAATAGTAAAAGTTCATAAAGATCTAAACTATTGTATATTTGAAATCCCAATAGCGTACTGAGGCAATAAAGTTCTTAACATTTTTATTACCTTATCCTCCTCATGAATATTACCACCAACACCTTAAATAGAAATGACTTCTTTGATTCTCACATTGTATTGTTCAATGTTCTCATTGTCTTGCATCCTCATACCATCATACTTTCCTCTCAAACTATAAACCTTTTCCTTCTGCACATGTGGATCTCCACCATAGATGGTTTTCAAAAATTTTGACATCTCATTAGCATTATCCAAGTCTTTGATATCAAGATACTCTACATCTGAAAGAGTACTGATGATAGATTACATAGTAGCATTATGTCCTAACATTTTTTTCAATTGATCTACAGTCAAGGTTCCTAAAGGGACAATATACATGTTAACCAAATGATGCCAATCCTGATCACCCATACCTTTAAGATGGAACTTCATCCAACTACAACATATTTAGTAGTCCTCTCTCTCTCTCTTGTGAATTTAGGACCTTCCATCCTCATCATCTTTTGATATTTTCCTCAAGTTGTTAAGATTCACCATAATAGAGTATGAAAGATATGATACCAATTTTTAGTCCCAAGGTAAGATAACTAAGAGGGGGTGGGAGAATCTATAATCTACCAAATAATCCAAACTTCTCTATCTTAAAATGTAAACCGGTATTCACAAGATTAACCTTAATAACAGGAAATAAAAATCCAAAGGATCCAAATCTATTCACAAAATTGACACACATATTTATCTCATGGAAATACAAATCGACAGAAAACCATGGTGGGGATTACTTCCCACTAAATGATTCAATCTTATCAATTATGCTATGTGAGGAGCTTAACCATATTAAAAATTTAAAACAACATTGTTAGGTGCTACCAAGTTAAGGGATTTAAATTAGGCCTTTTAGGACCTTTACCCAGTTAAGAGTAGCCTTGCTAGAGGACTTTAAACAAGTTACAAAGTGTCACCTTGTTATATTATTTACAATAAAATATATGTTACGATCTACCTTCTTAAGGGATTTAACCTACTGCAACTATTAAGGAACAACTGAAAGAATGATATATTGAATAGTACTACCTCTGCTTGATCTGATCCAATGAGCCACACAATATCTTCTCAACACACTTAAATATTTCCTGGAACTATCAAAAATCACACTTTACACTAGACTTCTATAACACACAATCAACACTTTTTAAAGTTAAATTTCATCCATTATATACTAAACTTTTAAGTCCACCACCTTGACCAAACCCTAAATTAGAATTTCAAAACATCTCGCTAAAATCCAATGCACCACATAAAAAAATTAAATACAAAAAACATTTTCCCAGGACCACATCAGCCAATACAATGATTTACATAGAATATTGTCTCAAGGAGTCAAATACATTTTTACCAAACACAAGCTTCCTCAAGAATCTTCTTCACACACTAGCATCGAGAAATGCGAAGAAATATTGTCACCTCCAATCATGAAGACACATAAACAACTTGTCACTAACTCAATCAATTCCACACTGACCTTACCACCAATCACTAATCAAATATGTTCACTTATCACTCAAGAATAGAAATATTGTAACCTATTTAAAAATCTCTCTACTCACTAATCACCTGTCCTGCACACTAGTCACTCACATTAGTTGTGGTTACAATTATAGAATCTAAATATTGTTGACCATCATATCCTCAGATGATGCCACAAGATAGTACATATATTTGACAAAATATTCAAATCATCTATCACATATCATTTACTGATCTAGCAGTTACATTATTACACTTCAACTAATCACAACTTTCTCATTAGATCACTTCAGTAGTAGTGGTCATGTATTAGACATCTAGAGCCATACCTAAGTTTCCCATGAAGAGAAGAGCTACTAAAATTAAAGACATTCCTTCATTCTTCACAAATATTCTCGGTAACATACTAAGAACACAAATCCAATAATTGACAGCGATGAAAACATAATATTTGATCATCTTATAATTGAATCATTACATCACAAAAAAACACTTATCATATATAAATCAGATATGCAAAAAAAAAAATATAAGAGTTTTAAAAATATAAAGTTGAGCCATAAGGGGTTATACTTGAGGATGCACCCAGGTCCTCTCAACCCATAGAGCCCTCTCAATCAACAAAAGTTTGACAACCATCAAAATTGAAACAACCCAAGAAACCAAATGCTTAGGTGGTGGGAGACATTATTTTTGAACTATGAACTAAGAAAAAAAGTCTAAGGAAATGAAAGGCTAAATCTATGGAGATATATGCACCAAAGGAGATAAAACCTAAGGAAGAAAAAAAGAACAAAGAAAATGAACATGCCATCCATATTATGAATGTCATGAACAAGGTGGTACCATAACAATTGCCTAATCATTCCCACGTTCACAAAGTTTATGTTCAATTCCCACCTGCTACCCCTTCTAGGGTTTAGTTTCTAGGTGTTTTCTTGAATACTCTCCTAGAATCTTTGATGGTGAAAAAAGAGGGGAATTTGATTTTGGATGTGTGTGAAAACTATAGGGATACCCAGATAAATGATAGAGGGTGACATGCATTTTCCAACTTCTACAAGAACAGAGATGAGAATATACCTAAAGATAATCCTTGGTAACTACATATAGTAAAATTGGTAGTTTTAGAAGTTTTCATTGTGGTTTATTTAAACAGACACCTAGTGGTCAAATATGACCCTCCATCTAGGATTGTTCACACTACTTCCAAGTATATACTCTTGGATGTTAGAACTAAGGAAATGACCCCATGTTTTTTATTAACTAGACCTACATTGGTGGAAATTTCAATAGAGAATTTTGAGGCATATTATGAGAGAAAAGAAACCAACCTATAGGGTGAAGGAATACCTTTGTTTAGACTCAAGGAATGGTAGTTTGATCTTTTTCCTATCACACCATTTGAGAAATGAGGATTCCGAGTTGAAGAAGTTTCAATATTATTTTAAGCTATCATTTTATGCACTTTTTCAGAATTTTGGGAGTGGATACAGCTTATAAACTCTTGGTGTAGATTATATTAATAAAAATGAGGATAAATTTTAAGTATGTAAATGTGGATTTTGATTTTTTTGCCTACGTTTCTAAGAAGATACATGAAGGCTTCACTAAAGTTAATAAAAATGTTTTACAAGTGTAATTTAGGCAACCTTCATTGTTGGATCACTTGATTGGGTTTCAACATAAACATGAGTGGTCAAGAGAATTACAATCAAAATTCCTAGATAGTAGAGGGAGAAGTATCCTAGTTAAAAAATGGTTTTATCTATGGGGTAAAACTAGCCCCTAAGACCATTATATATTTTTTCACTAGCACTTTGTCCACAAAATATATGGGTGTTTGGATGTTGTAATTCCAGGGATACCTCACAAAATTATGGATGCAATGAGACCAAAAGATATGCGGGTGGATGAAACTTGGAATTTTTATTATGGTGAATTCTTATTTTTCTCAGAATATATACTAATAAGAGTGTATGGTTTCGCACATCCTCCTCACCAGCTCCCGTACTATGTGTCTCTGATGCTGGTTTTCCTAGAGTTTATATTAAAATTTATTTGGATGCAGGAAACATACTTGAAAGGTGAAAGGAAAGGATCTTTCCTTCCTAACCTTTATAGATTTTGGTATTTTTGTATTGGAAATGAAGCTTTGCCTGAATTCCAAAATTTCATCATTACAATGTATGATTTGAAGTTTGGAAGGAAAAGGAACTATGACCATCTAAACCATGGACCTTACTTCCATGAGTTATACCACAATGAAGATTATATCAGTAATTTTAAAGAATTGGTTGTGGCTACTCAATTCGAAATGAAGTGAGAAATCATGGAAAGGATTGAATATGAAATGACAAGAAGTTATCAAGGTTTCACTACCTACTACCGATATGAACCAAATGTGGTAAAAGGAATGAGATGATGTTAAATAATTTTGTGAAAAATTGTCAAGGAAGAGCTAAGATTAATTTGAAGGATTCTCGGTATGCACCTAAAGTCAGTACAACTTTAGGTCCAAATTTTTTTCCACACACCAAATCTCAAATTGGAGAATAACATGAACATTTGGCTAATATATACTCAAATTTTTTTAATGTAAATGAAGACAAAGGGGAGAAGCATTTTTCTTCACCTCCAAGAGATTGGTCACCTAATGAGGATCCTAGTGACAAACTGGATCAAGAGGATGATGAGGGTGATAATGATTATTATGGGGATGGAGAAGAGGATGAGAGGGTTAAAGCTACCTAGATTTTCATGAAAGATTACATTTTTGTAAGAAAAAAAACCCAAATTCAAAGCCTTATGGATGAAAGTGAAAGGTTCACTAGAAGAAATACCAGAGAATGCACTCTCGATGATAGTAATTTGAGTCACTTAAGTCTTGATGATGCCAGAAATATTGTGAAAGAGAGTTTATTGTTTTTTATCACTGTTTGGAATTTTGAGTAAGTGTTCTTATTGGATCAAATCATATAACAAAAAAATCTCTTGTTTTCCTTGTAATTTGAGAAGGATGGTGAATTCACTGGTTTTGCATATCATCCAACTCTAAAGGCATTGGAACAATGGGTTAAATCCCCAAGCACAAATAGAACCCAACTGTTTATTGGTATAGAAGAAAAGGGAGGGGATGGTATTACTCTCAGGAAATTGAGAGATACTATAGAATTTGAAGTAGACACTTACAAAATGCATTCTTCCATGCTTACTAGAGATGTCACTAAACTTCAAGAAAGGAAATTGAAGATGTACCCAAAAGAAAGGATTCAAATGCATGCCTCTTACACAAATGCCTTGACCATTATTCCTCGCTTTAGTAAAGCACTAGAAAACTACCAGTTTGGGTATTCACGAAAAACATTGGAACTGAGTGAGTCATCCTCTCACAATAAGGAGGTTGTATATTTAAATTCAAAGTTGTAAGAAATTACTTCTGAGTTGGGAGTTAAATAAAGTGAATTGGCACAAGAAAGGTTTGTGGCTAAATATAAAGTCAAAACAATGGTTAAGGGGACCCTTTCTGATTTATTAAAAGCTATTTTAGATAAGATCCCTGATGTGTATTCATATTTTTCTACTATTTTTGAAGTTTCTTATTGGTGTGAAGGTTTCTTAAAGGACCTTTCAAAAATAAGTCAATCTATGAAGTTAGTGCAAAATCAAATCAATCACCTCAATAATACATCAAGGTTCACATTCAACATTCCCAAATAGATTAATGATTTATTTAGGAAATTTTATATTATGATAGATGAAGTACAATATTTGGACAGGAAGGTAGGAATAATGAGCGATAAAATTAGTTTGTTTAAGGAATTAAGACCATGAATAATCCCTTGTCTTTAACAAGGATTACGTCCTAAAAGGGTTTGAGGAATGGATGAAATAATATGAAAGTATTTTTGTCATGGATAACAACATGATTGGTAATGGTGATATTCTTATAGAAAATTTGTATTATAACACCATTGATAAGTTTATTTATACTAACAGTATATTTTCCAAGTTGAGCCATGATGCTAGGGTGATTGTAGATGAAAAGTGGAATTAGTCCTATGATAGGGTTTTTGACATGAAGACATTCAATTGGCCCAAATGACTTTTGATTAGTTCTTGATTTGTTAATCATTATAATCAAGATGTTTTGGACCCACATAAAGAGAAGGAGAAGGAACAAAAAGAATAATGCTACTTCCAGGTGTAGAGCATAAAGGTTGGAACAATAGTTACATGTGTTTTGATCATAACCGGCTTGCATAATGAGAAATTTTGTAATGATTAAAATTTTGTACAATATTTGTTGTGTGATCCTTATTTTCTTTCTTCACACCTCTTGGTGAACAGTTTTTTGCCTTATCTTTCCAAGTTCTTATGATTCGGTGTCCATTGTTCAGGATGTTATACCTTTTTTTTGTACAAGCAAGATGTTTTGGCAATAAAAATTGGAGGATTTTTTTTTCTTTTTAAGGTTAGAAAAGATACCTCTAGCATATTCTATTGTAAATAAATTATTTTTTTGCATGTGCCATCAACCGGTAGCCTATTTTTTCTCCCTGTACTTATAAAGGGAATCATGGTTGATAAACAAAGGGTTCTGAACTTTTGATAGTTTTATACTAGGAGTTATAGATAGAAATAGATAAATAGTTTTATACAAATGGAATTTGTTGTAAAGATTTTCAATTACATACTGAAAGAGTTTAATGAAAATTATAGAATATGTTGTCTCCTATCTTATTCTATCATGGTTCCATGAATTTCTCTATCAGTGATAGATTGATTTGTCTTCATAGATTTTTTTTATATTATTAATATGTATCCTAGTCGTTAAGGTGCATTCAAGGAAGGAATTAAATAAAATTACTGCTAATTTGTTGAATTATCTCAAAATGGTGGTGATTTTGATTAATCAAGATATATGTTGTGAATGGTTAAGTATTCACTTAGGCTTGCGTATTTAGAAGATACATATAGTCTGATTATAGTTGGCTTAATATTTGACTCTGTCCCAAGAAATTAGGGAGTTTGTCTTAATATCCATGAACTTCATTAACCAGAATTGAAAGTCTATTTCATTTTTACTTTAAGTTTCCTTTATTTCTAAAGGTTATTTTGGTCATATTTCTCAAAAAGTGATGCAAAATGGATGATACGTTAGAATATAGCCAATTGAAGGACATAAGATGCATATTATAAGGTTAACCCAGCTTAGTTTTGTAGATTCCAATGTGTAGAATGATTTTATTACTTTATTAGAAATTCTTTTTAATTGGCCATTATTTTGAGATAACCATCAATGGGCGAAGGCAAATTGTTAGATTTATTTTGAACATCAATAGGGAACACTAAAAACATCTAGACCACTTCTCCTCTTATTTTATAAGAAATTTCATTTTCTTGTTTCACATCAATTATGTTTATAAGATCAATATTATTGGTCTATAGATTTTCAAATGGATCCAATCTAGTTAAATATCCTCTTTTCTCCTCCAAACTAAAACCCACATTAAATATAACCACAACCCATGGAAGTAAGTGTAGTATGAATCAAATAAATCTAATATGAGGACAAAATTTTGATTCTGTTAGGTCATTTTAGGGGTATAAACATTAGAAAAATAAACAATTCCCCTGAACCAAAACTAGTAGAAAATATTGAAATAAAATAATGATATGAAATCTGACATATAATCCTCTTTAGGTTCTCGAAATTAGAAACACCTCTTAAAATATAATGTGCTCCCACACATTGGTAGTTATCATGACGCCATATTCTAAGAACCAAATATTGGAAAACCATATACTATCGTCTTAGTATCCTAAATAAAAAAAAATAAGGAGAATGAGATTCAATCAATTCACAATTATCTATTTGGTTAGGGATGGTCTTAATACTATTCACATTCCAAGAAACAATAATCATTTATGAGGTTCAAAAAAATTTAGAATCAATAGTCTTCACTGCTCTAGATTTCACTAAAATCTCACTAATTAGCTTCATCTTATCTTACTTTCTCATATACCCTTCTTTGGAATATTTCTCTAGAGTTCTTTTTTGAGTGTTTTTTTAATGTAATCCCAAGCTATGAAAAAAATTACTGCTCTTACCCTTATCAAATTCTCTTAAACCAGGAGATGAATTGAGTCCATCACAATAATATTGTCCCTCAATATAAGAGTTCCACCAAGTTCAAAACCATGTAGACATTGTGAAGGTAAATATATTCCCATCTATCTATCTTTCTAATCTTCCATATATTTAATCAATATTTCCCTTCTTATGTCGTTGGACACTATTACACCCATTGACTCAACACTAGAGGATCAATAAATTAGAATACCTTGCTCCTAAGTAAAACCATCTGGAGCCACAAAATCACTAAATTATTCATCATTTTGTCAATATTTCAAATTCATATTCTAACCTCTCCCCTTTCTCTAAGAATTCATAGAAAGAAAACATTCCTTATCAATTTTCACCTTAGCCTTACGTACTTTTCCTTTATCCTTGTTAGGAATTGAGCTGGAAGGATCTTTGAGATCTGGAGAAGTCATACCAAACTAAGGGAATGTCCTTGTAGATGTAGATACTCATTATAGATTTGAAACAAAAATGATAAAATTTCATATTCAAGCTATTCAATACAAGACAAGCATCCCAAACAATGTTCCATAAAGTCTGGAAATGGATTATTTTAATCAATTCCAAAAAAAAATCAAGAAAAATAAATTACCTTTCTTTTTGAGTTTACATAGCCAAACCCACTGATTTACCAAGAAAAAGAGACATTGAATCGAGAGAATGTAACATTCTAGAATTCAAGTAGAGACCTTGTTAAGAAATAAGGGCTACCCTCATAAGCTTTGTGTTTATTAAATATATATTTGAAGAGAACTAGAAAATATTTATTTTTTTCTAGCAAGATCTCCATGTATCCTTTATGATTTCAAATAATACATGCCCATGATACCAATATTGCTAAATAAACTCTAAGTTGCATGAATTTGTATATTAAGGTATGATTACAAATAATTGAGATATTGTCTAAGAGTGTCTCTGGTTATATCACTAAAAAAACTACAATCATGTCTCGTAGCCAAACATCTATTTAATTTATTAATGTTAGAGAAACTCTTGATAGTTGTAGACTCTTCCCTGAAAAGTATTTTACTCTTTTTGTTTATAACATTAACATGCATAAAAGAAGGGGCTATAAAATAATCATGACTCTTTAACCCATAATATTTAGAATAACTTCTTGTTATTTTATGTATAAGAGAAAAAAAAAATATCCATAATCCTCTCCCCCAAGAATGAATCCATACCACTCAATAATAGAACAAAAATAAATGAAAATATGATCAAATATCAATAAACACATTGGTCAAATAAAAAACATAGATATTAAATAGTGCAAACCAACCACACCACTACAAGAACTAAAAGTAAAATGGTCAAATAGAAAAAGAGGCCAAAGCACATAGCTCTAATGTGAAATAAAAAAAACCTCAACAAAACCAAGACCCTTGAAGAACCTTGCAAATAGATCAAACACACCTTCCTTAAACAAAGCTTTCAAACCAAATAAGAAATTGCGGCTAAGGTTTCCCCTAGCCCATTCAAGTATTCGTATATCGAGCCACCATTGTGTGCCATAAAGATCTTGTTCATTTTAGTAGAAAATAATAGCTTATTAGTTATATTTTTTTTGTAATGCCATGTCCTAGAATCCTTGGCCACAAGGATCAAATAAGTACTAACATAAATGATTTTTTTTAAAGATCAAATTATCCAACATATAAAAATATCGAAAGTGGAAGACTAACGCAACACCCAAAGATTCCCAATGCTTTAAAATGATCATGATTCAGTTACTGTGTACATGATTAACATACAAGGTTCATTGAGATTACTAAGTTAACATATGATTGACAGTTTCCTTTCAAAAACCCAAAGTACAATTCCTAACATAGCTAATCATACAATTTCATTTACAAAGTTAAAACATATAATATAACATAAATTGCATCATTTTACCTCAAGGAAGATTGATATTAAATCTATTATAAATTGGAAAGATGTGTCTTCCAAAAGGGTATTAAAAAATCTAATTTTCATCTTCTGGTTGAGAGCGATATTGCCCTCTATCCATGATACGAGGGACTCCATCAGTTCCTCATATAAGCAAAGATTGGATGTAATATGAAAAAACACCATGACCCATAAAAAAAAAGAATTGCAAAGTAGGGTCTCGTACAAGTAAAGAATAGGTACCATATGACATGAAATCATGGGTAATATTAAAACATACCAATACTCGTACGACACTACACTTGGCTTCATGTGGAATTTGTTCTGAAAACCATAACTATTGCATCCAAAGCCTTATTAACTACGTTCAAACTACGTTGGAAAGATCTTGACAAGCTCCATGACATGAAGGACCTAACACCTTCTTAGGACATAATTGTTTTTGTTTCTATCCAATTGAATCAAGAAAGGTCTAATAAGAAATGTGTTGTTGTTGAAAGCGCAACAAATAGGATACTTAACTCAACAAAATAGTAGGCATGAAGATACAAACGTACAACATGAAATGAAAGAAATATCCACATCGGGGAGTACCATATACCAACATATCAAGACAATGCACAATCGATTGCAAAAAAATAACATAAATGTAAGAATCTAGGTTATCTAACATCATACTACTGCAATCTTATTCATTATAATAAGAATAAAAAAATCAAGTGTATAATCATGAGCATCAAGTAACTACATATATCATGAAAATTAAAATGAAGAAGCAAATGAGAAACAACCTCGGATCCTCTAGCTAGAGGGAGACTTCCTGTGTACTCTGATCCTGAGAACTGGTATAGGTTACCAACACCTCCCAACCACATGGAACCCATAGGCCCACCCCATCCTTCTCATGGAGATAATGACCCGACCATAGCTACATAGGATACACATACACACACAAGAGAATACACACACCAACCAATGCATGACTCAAGATACACATATGATCATGAATGCCAAAGTAGTATTCTAGGTCACTACTTAGAACACACTAGAAGCTACTATGTAGGAAATCTAGTGGAGTATCATCACTTTGCTCTTACTAGCCCAAGTGGCATATGGTACAGTAAATAAACTTCCTTCGGAGGCCTAATACTTTTTCCTTGCAGTAGCATGTGCAAGAGACTAGCTACCGTATAGAAACAACACCCTCGCACCGGCTCCCTCAAGATGCTCGGCTACCGTACAAGTGTTCTCTTATCATAAATTAAGTTTTATTACCTATGTATTTATTTGGTTATCACTTTTTTAAAACCTCTTCACATTACCTTTTTGACCAATTCCAGCCTAAGAAAACAGTGAGAGGACATTCCAAACATATACTCGTACATACCCTTTCTCGCCATACAATGAGTGCCACAAGGAAATGCAATCTCTTAACCCAATCCCCAATGATAAAATCTCAACTTGCCTATATCCTGGATTTTGCATCTTGCAAGATCCCACCATAGGGATCCTCACTTGAACATGGGTGGGGAAAACCAACACCACATAAAAAATGAAACAACAATATGCAAGGGGCTAGATCCAAAAAAAGAAACAAGGGGATAAAAGCACAAACACACTTGGGGAAACACAACCGGGTGGGAATCAAAAATATATAAAATGAAAAATAACTCAATCAACCATGTTTCCAAGAGCACAGATTCCCATGGAGTCGATATGTCATCTTTTTACCATACAAGGAAGGCCTACAATGCCCAAAAGATACTAATTACTCAAATTTTGATAAATTTGACAAAAGGCAAAATCCAGAATTTAAACTTGACGGAGCACTTTTAGATCATGTTATAAAAATATTTTGAATGTCCTCTAACTATTATAAATATTAAATCCTACTCTTTTTAGTAGAGGCTACTAAAAACATAATTCAATTCAACCCGACAAGATGACAAATAATTATTGGGTGGTAGGCAAAATGAGGCAACCCCAGAAACACCCAAAATCCAAACATTCCATAATTTGATGAAATCAAAAACCCACTTCTAAATCATGTTTAGACTCCAAAAAATAAAATAAAATTCAAGCTCTGGGAACACATAAGAAAACTATGGCTTCATAACTAGGTGAAAAATTCATTTTCCTAAACATGAAACACATAAATAATCATGCCAGACTAATTGGGTCTGAAAATTGCATGAAAACAATGGGGAAAACTAGTTATCAACTTCCAAATGTTAATCAAGGAAAATAACTCAAAAAATAGAGTAAAACAATTAAAACAAGAAGGCCCTAACTCACTCCAAATGCTCAAAACCAAGAATGAAGAGAGGAAATAGGAGAAGCCTTCAAACATGTTGAAAACCTGGGGGAAGATGTAGATCAACACTATGAATGCAATGATCCTATCCTCATGACGATCTGATGAGCCAATCTCCCACAACAAGAAAATTACTAAATTCTCCAAAGACGATTTTCCATCCAAAATTAAATTCTCAAAAACACAAAATGAGAAATGAGTCTAAAAACTCACTTTTGCCTAATATAAGCATTTTTATGATAGTGGCTTATAAAATTAGAATATTAAGCCACCTAATAAAATGATTGGCCCTTTTTTCCAAATTCATTAAAACAATTCCAGGTGTTTGGAATTCAACCGCGACAAATTATCTAGTAAATAAATCAAATCATTAAAATTCCCTAAAATACAATTAAATCGACATTTAGTTTAATAATTTATGTGAGAATAGTCAAACCCTAAATGCATAGAAACACTCACTGGTCAAATCACATTAAACATTATGAATCTGAATTTACCACAATAACTGGATGGTTAATAATAATAATATTACAATTATGTCACCCATACAGGAACAACATTGGCTCAACATGAAATGTCATGGTCACTATCTACTGCTCCAATTCTCGATAATATAGGTACACACTCAAATATTGTAAATAAGGATGAATGTACCTAGTACATATTTAGTAAACAAGAAAACAACAAGTATAGATACTCAACATATAAATAGTTGAAGCACAAATAAACACATAGTCACATTGAAGGAGAATGATAAATTGTATAGATCTTGCAAGAAAGTGACTATGACTCTGTCTCACTTTGTACTAGAACCAAGTGGAAAAATGCATAGTAGTGGTGCAATAAATCATACCATTATATAATCACATAATATATAATTTAAATTAAATAATTTAAATAATCATTTATATCCTTCTAAGGATATATGTAATAGAAATAAAAGATAGATATCCACAACATAAAAGCACCATAATAATGCATCTAATAAAATCCATCAGATATAAATATAATCCTCAGTGAAAATTTGAATACAAAATAAACCTTGAATCATCATTAAGAAACATCTCACATCACTAGCACTATCATGCAGATATGATCAAACTAAATATCAACATCATCTAGCATCTAACCACTATGATACTGGTAATCAAAATAATGTATACTGATAAAATCATCTCATCTTGGAAATAATCTAGTAATAATAATCAAAGTATCTCTCAAGTCAAATCCTCATGGGGTAGAATGCCAACATGAGAGACACAACAAGCTCCCACACTAGGTATAGGAGTACTCTTGAAAGCCTGCAAAAAGGTATGGGTACACATTTCTTAAATGCATGGCATCATCCCAAGTGGCATAAGCCTCATCATTTGGGTCCCATTGGACACTTACATACTATATGTAATGACCTCCGAGGGTCAGCCTCTGATGCTAAAGAATGTGAATGGGATGCAAAGAATCTTGTTCATCATGTACCACTAAGGCAACCCAATCAAGAACATGGGTCACTTCATGAATATACTATCTCATTATAGAAACATTCAAAAAAATCATGGATGCACGATAAGCTAGGTGGAAATACCAAGAAATAGGAAACATGACCAATCCTCTCTAAAATATCAAAAGGTTCAAAAAATGTGGCGGTAACTTAGAAGCTTTCCCATAATGAATGAGGCTCTTCCATAAATGTGCTTTCAAAAAGACTCAGTCACCAACTGAAAAGTGACGATCCATCCTATGGGCATCTACATACTTCTTTCGTTAATCCTGAGTAGTAATAAAATTCTCTCTAATATGAAAAACCTTATGCTCCATATCTTGAAGAATCTCAAGACCCAAAACCAATTGGTCCTCTAACCAATCCCAACTCAAAGGAGTATTAAATTTTCTACCGTACAATACCTTAATAGGTGACATGCCAAGAGAACTATGCTACCCATTATTATAGGAAAACTCAACCAAGTATTAATCATCCTTGCACCTCACCTGTCGATCCATCACATATATGAAAATCACATCCTCAAGAAATTGATGCACCCACTAGGTCTATTTATTTGTCTTTGGGTGATAAGAAAAAAAAATATTTATCTATTTTCTCAAGGCATGTTGTGAGATGTCCATGGTGTTGAAGTGAATGATGTATTTCTAAAAAAATAAAAGAATGGGGATCTCCTGACACTCGCACATAAATGCGGTCATGATGCTGCAAAATTCCATCTGACTCTAATTAGTATCCTAGATAATACCCGCCAAGGGTACGTCTAGACTTAATATTTTCTCTAACCTCTTGACACCACAAATCACTAGGAAAAACCTCAAGGATATGGCTACACAAATCCACTCCTAGGGATAAAATAGATATCTCATGGCTTCTCCTACTTAAGTCCTCTAGAGAAAAACATAAACTCCTCCCTCTTGATCTAATCAACATCAAAATCATACTCACAAAATAAATTCATCCAACATCATTTTTGTGCATTCAGGTTTGGTTGGGAAATGATATACTCTATATAACAATGATTACTATGCAACTCAAACTAGTGACCCAAAAGAAAATGTCTCCAGTGCACTAGCACATGAAAAACTACCATTAATTCTAAATCATGGGTGGGTTAGTTCAGCTCATGATCTTAGAGCTTCTGAGACTCATAATAAATTACTCATCCCTCCTACATAAGGACTACCCCATACCCTCCAAGGATTCATTAGTGCACACCATAAACTTCCCTATAGGATCTGGCACTGCTAAGATAGGTGCACTGGTCAAACACTCCTTAAGAGCCTCAAAAAATGACTCACACTGTGTGAACAAAACACACTTCTTCCCTTTAATCTGAGTTTAGAGACCATGTTAAAATATTGGGATCTTTATGTAATGATCCCACTTTGTTGGTTTAAGTGTTGAAGTGTATAAATATTAATACTTGTTTTTACTTGGTTTATGCTTGTGATATGAATTATTATATTATCATGAGGTTTTGACCGAGGCATTGTTAGTCTATGAAGGATGCCTCCTACACGTAGATGTGGATAGGTTCATGGCCACCCAAATTCTAGTCTGAATGACAATGAGGAAGAAAATAGTGAGGAACCTCAGGAGGAGTAGCATCATCAGGAGGAACATAGGGGGGATAAAAGGAAGGGAGAGAACCAGGGTGGTGTGGAGTCATTGGGGCCTTTGGTCTTGGAACTCATAGCCTGGTTGGGACCCAGACTTGATGGGTCACAACAAGGGGGATCAAAACATGAAGGCTCAAAGGGGGAATATTCTCCTATGTCCGAATAAGGAGAAGAAAGTAGAGAGCATGAGCATTCTTGTACGACACCTAATGCCAAAGGAGTACATAAGAGAGGAAGGCTTATGGATGATGAGGACACCATCTATTTGGATATGATGAGAGTCATCATGCGATCTTGACCACCATTATTTTATCGTAAGGGATGTGGTATTAAGGTCAAGAAGGGGTTTTTATACATTGGACGTTGCTTTTCTATGCATTCCTATGTTGTAAATCTTAGAGATCGTTGTGCGGTCATGCACTGCAGAGACCATGCTTCCACTTGGTGGAATATCTAGAGGAGTACAAGCTCAAGATCAATCTTGTAGATCTCACCTTAAAGATATTTAAGAGGCGGTTCACAAAGAGATTTCTATCTTCTCAATACAAAGAGTCTCGTGCAGATGAGTTTCATGAGATCCGACAGGGTATCATCTCGGTGGGTCAGTATGAGAAGAGGCAGTAGTACAACTATAACCATGATGAGGTCCTCTTGACTCATCACATTGTTCACGGCCTTAATGACTCTATTATTGGAGACGTACGTATTTATCATCCTACAACACGAGCACTTGCCTCCAAGAAGGCGAGGATTGGCAAGAGTAATGTGGCAGAGGGATTCATTAGAAGGGTAGGTACAAAGAGCCATAGTGCACGACGTACAAGGCTAGTTGCACCATCTACTTTGACATAGTCTATTAGGCCAGCCCGTACTCAGTCAACACCTTTGAGGGGAAGCGACCCTCATTTAAGTAGACTACGCTATTTGCAAAGTTACCAGAGTGGCCATGGTTAAGGTAACCAAGGAGGGAAGGGGCATGTTTGGCAATGACACAAATAGACAAATTCTAGTCGGTCAGCTGAGAGTGTTTAGTCGAGTTCTAGTAGGGTGAGTTTTCAGCAATCTATTACACCCCAAAGTAGACGTGGTTATGTTGGAGGAACATGTTTTTAATAGGCTAGCAGGGACATCGGGCAACGATGTGTCCTCAAAAGTTGTCAGCGGGACCAAACAGGGATGCAACCATGTCATAGCCTAGAGTTGGGGATGTAGGTAGGTCCCACTCAGTATGTGCAGTGGTTGATAACCATGAGGATGAGCACCAAGGCACTGTAGTTGAGGCTATAGGTGTGTCAAAGGGTATTCCTACCACTGTTTTATTTTATTATGGTGCTTTTAATTCTTTTATTTTACACTCTCTTGTTAAATGATGTGGACTAGTGGCAACACAAAAGGTTGATAGGTGGCAGGTTGAGTTTGCCATGAGATCCAAAGTAACTGTAAACTCCCTTGTTCAAGGTTTTGTGTTGGATTTGAGCATCTTTACCACCACCGTTGATCTTCATCTCCTACACTTAGGATCTTATAGAATTGTTTTTGGTATGAGCTAGTTAGCTTCTCACCAGGAGAGTAATGATTGATGATGTATAGTGTGTCGATGGCATAGGTGGGTTAGTTGAGCTGGTAGGGGTCCATAGACCAATTTTACTCCAGATGATCGACCCAGCCAAGTAGATGAAACAAAGTGTGAAACAAGGATGTCAAATATTTGTGATCTCTGTTAGTCACCCATATAGGGTTGAGGGTTGAGATGTATTGCTTGATTATTATCTACTCCATCATGAGTTTTTGATATGTTTCCATATGAGATATCAGGTATGTCATCGTAGCGCGACATCAATTTTCACAGTGATCTCATTCCTAGGGCTGAGCCTATTTCTCTTGCACCTTACTATATGACTACTCAGGACTTGAGTGAGCTTCGATTGCATCTAGAGGAGTTATTTTCCAAGGGCCATATTCATCCTAGTGTATCTCCATGGAGTGCACAAGTCATCTCTATTATGAAGAAGGAAAGATCTCTACACTTGTGCATTGAGTACCCATAGTTGAATGAGGTGATGGTGAAGAATCAATATCTCTTGTTGAGGATTGATGCTTTGTTTGAATAGGTGAAGGGAGTTAGAGTGTTCTTGAAGATAGATATGAAGTGAGTATACTGTCAACTTCACAATAGGAAAGCTAATATTGATTAGATAGCTTTTCATACACGATATGGGCATTACAAGTTTTAATTGTAATTTTTATAAATTTTAAAAGTTTTCTAGAGAAAGTAAGTCTTTATTAAAAAATATTTTTAATATAACTTATAAATTAAAAATGTAGAAGTTTACTCCATTTTATTTAATATATAATAAGCTTTTATAAAATTGAAAAATATTAGTAGAAGTAAATCATAAAATAATAAACACAAATTCATAATTATGTTGACTTATTATTTGACATTCAAACAAACTATATGATTCCTAGATTCTCTTTTTTCTTGTAAACTAATTTCAAAAAGTTTAAAGTGAATGAAAACAATCCTAGATAGAGGAAATGACAAAATGGTGAATATCCGTAGATAATTATTTTAATACAAACATATTTAACAAAATAAATTTACTCTATTCAATTGGTATAAAATTCTATTATAACAAAGGTTATGGATTTACTAATCCCTTCATGTTTAGCAAATATTTCTTTTCATATAATATTAATGAAATGTCATTCCAATATACTATAAATTGTAATTATAAAAATTAATTATAAGATTATGTAAATATTGAATGTAAAGTTATTAATTATAATGTTGAACATTTTTCTATTGAATCAAACTTTTAATTAATAATTTGGTCTATTTTGAAGATGTGATTTTCATATTGTTGTGATTATTCATATATTTTTTGAAAGTTTTAAAATTTTGTATTAATAGTCAAACTGTTCAATTATATATTGAATATTTTCTTATATT
>MU226278.1:2317422-2330910 GCA_018584345.1 Thuja plicata | reverse complement strand
TATATATATATACATATATATATATATATATATATATATATAAGAAGTGCCTATAAGTTTATTTTAAGTACCTCTCACTCTTCATGTAATTTTTATGAATGATTTTAACATGATATTGATAAAACAAAAATATATTTAAGACATATAAGATGTTAATATTATTCAAAGATGTAAATATTTTAAATAAAATGAATTCCACTCTTTCATTTAGCAATATTAAAGATAATAATACTTTTGCATTTCTTATTTCAAAATCATATATATCATCTTACTTTGTCAACAATTAAAAAATATTACATTAAAAAAATTAAATTGTATTCATCATTATAATTAAAATCACACATAATACAATGATAACTAAAACATTTTTAATATATTATTTAAATTAATATAATAGGTAATATGCTCATCTTTATTCTTCTTATTTGTTTTGCTTGATTTCACTACAGACTTTTCTACTACACTCGTACCTTTTAATGTCGTATATTCATCATGCTACTTAAGAAACTAGATAATCAATAAGATATTGATGTTTTTGTACGTACTCCTTCACATCGTACGTAGGTAGTATGCTGCATGAAACCTATGAAATTCTGAGGAATGTGACGTAGAAGGCTTTAAAGCGTTTAACCCTTTTTTTAATGAATAAGTGTAGATTAAAGGATACGAATATACAAAAATATACTATTATTTGGGATGAAGTAAAAATGGGGTCTATCTGATAAGAAAGTATAGATTAAAACTTAGACAGCGTTGCTGAGTAGATTCAGTCAAAGTCATAAAATAGGAACGAAATTTAAAATAAATAAAAAAACGTTTCACTTTGTCTACATGAAGTGGGGAATATCATAAGAATCACGGAAGCCCTTTCATAACCCTTGGGATAAATTAGGGGGAAATGTTTGAAACAGTTCAAAATTGATGCAAGCTATATTACCTCGTTAGACTGTGCACTGTAGCCGCTTTCGTATCAGAACATTGATAGCTTTGAACATCTTCCACAATTTTATCGGAGAGCACATTGCCGTTTCTTGTCAGGGATCTTGGGTATTCGAATTTACTTAACCAAATCTTTCAACACAGTACACAGTCAAATGTGTAGGTACTCACCAGCTGCGTTTCCAATGACATTCCACTGTTTTGTCTTGTGTATCCGTTTGGAAACTGATTCCCTACTCCACCGACTTTGTTCAGCCTGCTTATTTTTGGCCATGAAGTTCCGGTGATTATATTCTTTGTATATCCAAATTAAAGGTTGGTGGAGTTGCATCACACTTGGTATGTAGCATTTCAAATAAATATACTAAATTTAAAGAGAAAAAATAATTAAATTGTTGTGTAATGGTGGAGGCAGATCGCCTTTAGGTTCTTTAATTTATAAGAGCATGAATATAGAGAATGATATAAAATATTGCAGACAAATTTATAGAATTATTTATTGATTAAATAATATAAATTATGAGAATATTATTATTTTGTGAAATCTGTTGGGTTTCATGATAAATATTTTAATATGTTGGTCACGAAACATTATCGATTATGGCTAATCACGAACTCCATATTAAAAATTTAGAAAAAATCTGATTATATTGTAGGATTAGTATAATGGTTTTAAATATGTTTTATATTGGGATGGCAGGGAGACCACATACAACAATCATGTAACAACGGAAACCAAAGAGCATAGCTTCAGGCCATTACAGCCGAAAGAAACTACTACCACCACTCAACAAAATAATCAAAAATCAAACAAACAATACTTTTACCACTAACAATTCTACCCATACTACTGTTATCAGCCTTACTATCAACATAATAGTGTCATTATTATATTAATTGGTTTTGAGGCAAGTGCGAATTACATAGGATTACAAAAGATTTAGGGCGGATTTAATGATGGCTTTTGCGTTTTACAACGTCATTCCCACGTGTTAAACCCGGTTGCGTCTCTGGCAGTGATTTATGAGGCAAAGGGCAATTACTACCATAATTATGGTTCTCAAAGTAACAAGATTTTTAGGCTAAGTTGTGGCTTTCACTCCACCATTTCTCGCAACTGCCCTGCTTTCTACCTGTGCTCTAGTTTTTTATGGTTTCAAGGGTGATTGCCACTGCTGGACTACGAGCAATTCTCACTCAACCAAATTCTAGGTGTGGTTTGTTTTCCTAGTCTCTGTTAAAATGGGTGGTGACTGGCATATGATCGAACTAGACAAAATTGAGCAAGAGTTTTCCTCTGACCCCATGGTCATGTACTTTTGCAAAGAGGGAGGGATTTTGTCCTTCATGAAGAACCTGGCAGGCCATGATGAAATGATATCACAGCAGTTTGTGACGACCTGGAATGAAAGAAAGGTCACCACTCACTGGATCACTTTCGAGATTTATGAAGAAGGCATAGGAAAAGCTACGGGGATGCCTACAATGGGTCAGAAATGAAAAAAAATACTAAAACACAAGAAAAAAATTGACTTTGTTCAATTTTTCGCAAATGAAGAGAAGTCAGTGTCCAAAAATGGGGGTTACAACACTGTTGACCTGCCCGAATTCTGGCCAAAAATGTGCAAATTGTCATGAAGTACTTCACTAGAAGGCCGATACGGTACTTTCTATAACTACCACCTTCTCTTCTTAAACCATATTGGGCACAAAATTTTGATTTCTTTGTTATTTTACCTATTACAATCTATAGTGTCTAATGTTGCTAATGTGAATGAGTCCATCTCATTGGGGGAAAAAACTCATTTACCTACACTAGTGGTTAATTCTGAGAATTTATAACTTCCATCGTGCCCTTTTCCCTCCTCCTGTTGTTGAAATCACCCAAGCTGCCCAACAGCCTCTATCATCTTCGGTCTCCTTCAATCAAGGCTTCCCCACACCCTCAGATTCTATAGGATATTCCAGCCCTGCTGCCAGCCACAGATCCTCTAAAACCCACCCTACCCCAGGCTCTTGGGCTGGATCCAAACGCGACTATCCCCTAAAGATTCCTCTCAGTGATCCTCAAAAAAGTGTAAAATGATTTACATTAACCTTGAATTCCCTAACACTATCAACCCACAACCCAACACTGCCCGCCACTCCTCCCATCTAGCTAAAGAGAAGGGTAAAAGAGTAATGAAAGAGTTGTTCGATCAAGAGGATGCCTTAGTGGGATCTCCCAGTCGGGAAGAGGATAAGAATTGTTATGAGCAAGAGGAGGGGAAAGATATCAATCAAACTACCTTAGCTAAAGAGGGTAAGGAGGACAATGCCCCCACTACTTAGAAAGCCAATATAGCTGAAGTACCAATATTGTTACGGGTGGCGACTTAGTGGGAAAGATCAAATAACATATTGCTAATATGGAGAATATGGTGGAAAAACTTAATTTAGACTTGGCCAATACCAACAAGAGATTGTCTGATGTCAAAAAAATTTCCCTTAAGGTCATGCATGCTTCTTCTACTACCCTTTCTCTACTAAATGAGAAGGCCTCTGATGGGAAGGAGTTTGTTGAAGGTAATCATGAGATCTTCAAGTTTCTGAATAAAGAGTGAGCTGACTTGTTGCCTTCCAAGCGATTATGAAATGGCAAATAACTCTTCTGTTGGACCAGGGTAGTGCTATGAACTATGGCATTGCTGACAACAAGCGCTATGATTGGGCTAGTTTTTTTTTTCATTTGTAGTTTTAAGTTTAAAAATTTAATTACGATTATTAGCCCTATGTGGCATGGTTTACCTTTTATGTTGATTAAACTTGATATTCTCTGTGTGTGGGTTTTTGAAATTTTACGTTCATGCTAGTATAGTTTTATCATTTTTGTTTTTGATAGAGGTAGATTATTAATTTTCTATTTTGCTGCTTTCTAGGTTGAATTAATGTGTTGTTAATTCTTCCCTAGTTAGCTAAATGTTGTACCAATGACCAACACCCTCTTGTTGCTGCTTAATTTAAAAACATAGTAGAACTTAACCCTAGCTAACCTTAATTGCCTATTAGTAGAGAGGGCAATGTTCCAAATGACTTTAACATCACACTACAGAGTATTAGTAGAGAGATCAACTTTAAAAATGAAACAAAAAAACAAAACATAACAACATCGAACCCTATAAAAAGGAAACTCATTGATCTTTAGCAATAGCCTCCCAATTCATGGTGATGCATTTAATTTATTTCATCAAGCTCTCACAGTTATCCTCCTGTGCCTGATCTTCATTTATGCCATCATGTTTCCTATTGTGAACCCTCTTCTCCAATCTAATTTTTCCAGTGACCATACCTAGCACAAATTTCATCATGAGGCTTTCTAAAATCCTACACTAGGAAGTGAAAGTAGAATTAAATTCATCAATAGACATTGTCTCAGGGATAAATTTATCCAATCGGGCGAGTCTATTATGCAGGGCCTTGATATATTTGATAAGGGATTTTACAATAAAATTATCCTTCTTCTCAGTAGTAGGCTTATTCTTCTCTTTTTCTTCTTCCTTAAAAATAGGGGACGTAGAAACAATATTCACCATTTTATGCATATCATCTAGATTAATAGTAAGTTCAATAGATTTTTCATCCTTATTATCCTCTTGATCTTTGACCTCATTTTCGTAGTCTTGATTATCAAAATTTCCACTTTCTTTCATCTCTTCGGACTCATAATCATGGTTTGTTTCCGAAACCACTTCTTCCCCCACACTCTTCTTCCTTTTTTCCTTCTTATTTCTAAGTCTCATAAATTTTCATTCACCATAGATCAAATCATTTTTATTTTCACTGGAGGTGTCTCCTCTTTTCCCCCTAAGAGTCAGTTTATGTTTCTTCCCCAGAATCCTCCATGTCCACATCAATGTAGGTACTCTTGCCTCCTTGGTTTGTTTTATGAATCTTGGAAGTAACCAGCTTCTTAGAAGGGGATTTCCTCTTAGGAGGGGTGGTATCAATTAAAGTTTCCTCAAATAAAAAAGAGGACAAGGGTTTTGCCTTAGCGATTTAGGGGGGAGTTTTGCACAAGTTTGTAGTTATAGGGTTCTATTTCGAGTTGTTAGGGAGCAACTCGCTATTTAGAAGTTCAAGTCACACCGAACTAGTAGGGGTTTTTTGAGACTAGGGGTAAGTAAGCCACCTATCCGTAGAAGGGGGGTTACTGAAAATATGTTGATAAAAAACATACATAAGCCAGTAGTAAAGAGGAAGGAAATCACCTTTGTTGATAGTATTGCTAAGGGAGGAAAGAAGAAAAATGAGACATCAATTTTCTCTCTATGATGTATATGGTTTAAGAAGGAGAAATGGTAGCCATGAAAAGAAGAGAACCTACCCTCTAAAGTAAATTACTTCATAATATATTAAAAAAATAGAGAGAAAGAGGAAGGAAGATAAGAACTATCATACCTATTGCTAGACAGAACAACAACATGCATGCCACCCTTTTTGAAGAGCTTCTTCTGGAATTTCTTATAGTCTCCTCTACTCCTTCATTCAACTTTTTCTCCGCTACAATCGAGACCTATAGCTTCAGTTATAAGCTCTAGCGTAACCAAAGACTTAACACTCCCAATTGATACATGCCCTTGCTATCAAAAGTTGAAAAATTTTCATTCAGAGCTCATTATTAAAACCCTTCACGGATTTAATATAATTTATCAATCCCTCCTAATTGAATTTCTCCTAGAGCTCCTCATTTTGGATAAGTTCTTTACAGTCAAAGGTTCCACCTTCTTCAATAGGCCCCCATCACTTTCAAAGGACAATTTCCTTCCTAAATATTACAAGGTAAAGTTCTACAAAAGGATGCAAGGAATTTAACAAAAGGACATGAATGTCCCAAAATATTTTGAGGAATTTCATAAGTTGGACATAAGAGAAGAACATGAAGATGATGTGTAAGAGAAGGTGTCATGGTACCTTGGAGGAGTGATTCAAAGTAGCCATGAAGGGTGTGGACAATTTGAGGAGACAAGATAGGAAAGGGAATGGAAGACGTCAAGCAAACAAGGGTAGAGGTGGTAGGTCCAATGAAGGAAAAGTGAAAAATAATAATTCTATAGCCAAAGAGGTATATTTTTATGAAATACAAAGAGGATGCAATAGATATTGTATGGCCAATGGTGTTTTCACAGACACATGTTTTACATGTGGAGTAGTAGGACATTAATCCTAGAAATGTCCTAAGAAACGTGCAGAATTAAAGAAGGTGGAGAGAAGAGTCACTTTGACACAAAATTAAGCAGAGGAAAAGAAAGAAGAAAAGAGAATCACTTGAAGTAGATCCAATCTTGCAAGGAGCCTTCTTGACAGTGAGAAGAAGGCCACACATGAAACAAAAAAATGAAACTAAGGTATCCGTCTTTATAACCAATTGTGAAATTCATGGTTAGATTTGTAGGACGATCATATAATCTAGTGATACTAATAATTTAGTATCTTATGAGATGTTCAATAAGTTGAACTTATAGAAGTTTCCAATTTCTAAACCATACAAGGCATCATGGGTGTGTGATGAGAAAAAAATTGTTGTTAGGGAACAAGCTATAGTAGATTTTACAATTGGAGCGTATATTGATAGGGTTTTGTGTGATATAATCCCTATGACCTATTGTCATATCATTCCTCGAAGGCTATGGAAATCCTTTATGAATATAGTGCAATTTGGTTTAACAAATGTGTATGTTGTGTATAACAATGGTAGGGTATTCACCCTT
Organism: Thuja plicata; assembly: GCA_018584345.1. Taxonomy (NCBI): domain Eukaryota; kingdom Viridiplantae; phylum Streptophyta; class Pinopsida; order Cupressales; family Cupressaceae; genus Thuja; species Thuja plicata. Next base: position 2,324,224 of record MU226278.1, on the reverse strand, counting down.
ACTCCTTTTCTGGGTGATGATATTGAAAAAGAAATAATAGTTTGTTTTTTTGCAAAGGAATGTGTCACTTTTTAGGGGTGGACAAAGAGTGGTATTGAGGATTTAGTATAAAGTATAAAACTTCATTTATGGAGATTAAAAGTTTAGTTATTTCCAAGGAATACAAGGCTACTAATTTACAATATATAATGAATGAAAGATGATTAGTTATACACACACTTTGGTGCCCTATTGTGTCACCATAGAAAGAGGGTATTGGCATGTTCATGAAGAACATTTTCAGGGCTCATTTGGATCCTCAAAATCAGAAGAAGATTTCAGTAGGGAAGTTTCATGATGACTATCCTCACTCAGAAAGAAAAAAGGTCATCATTGGTGGTGACAAAAAAAAGTTTTTATTTTGGTTTTCTAACACTTTGAATATAGGTAGTAGACATGTGATAGATGATAAGTTGCAGATACAAGGTTGAAGGTATCCATCTAGAAGAATGGGTGGCAAAAATACAACATCTCTCCACTCTTGGGATAAGAGTTACCTTCAAGGTGGGGTGTATGGTGGAGGGGCACCTAGTGTCCCAAGGACACCTAAATTTTAGAGCAAGAAGGAGGAAACCTTGGAAACATCTCTCCAAGTCAGTTGGGATATGTTGAAGTAAATAATGTCACTATGTAATGAAGAGTGCACTAAAAAGGTCTTAAGTCCTAAAAGTCTCGATAAAGGACTTAGGACCAAAATTGATGTTAGGGTGGCCAATAGTGCCAAAAGGGGTCTACATTGATTTGTAAGTGTTTATAAAGTCTATATGGATCTAATAGTAGAGGTTCATGAGTCAATTAGCAAAAATAAACAATAAAATGTAAGCTGGAAATTCAAATATTTGAATTCCAATGGTTAGTGGAAAAATGGAAGGAAATTAGTTTTGTTAGACTTAGGATTAATAAAAAACACTACAACTGACCAAAATTGTTGAATAAGTTATGGGGGAGTAATATAATGGAGAGGGATTGCATTGTACGATGAAGAAGTAGTGGATGTGCGTACTGTCTCAGAAAATTCAATTAAAATCTTAGAATTTTGATCATTTCCTTATGTTCATTACATGATTTAAATTTATAAAAGAGACACTAGTGTTTATATTGCATTAGGGATATTATTATCATTATTTAGGACATTTTTTAATGCTCTAAAAGTTTATTTGTTTCTGATTACACCAATTGTGTTGACTAACCATTGGGAAGTCACTGGTTTTTCTTTATTAGTTTGGTCGTTTCAATGAAATGGATAATTGCATGAATGAAACAATACATATTATGATGGAATTATACCATTATAATATGTAGAATACATTTCTAACATAATATTATGCAGTTAGAGTGAATGAGATAGATGATGACTGAGAAAAGTGAGTGAAGGTTAATAAACTTTATTTGGATGTGTGTAGAAGCAATTAATATAGTTGAACAACGGGAATGTTCGAGTGTTTGGAACTATTTTGGGAGGTTTAATTAATGGTTAAACCACCCTTGGTTGAGTCAAGTAGTTATTAGTGGTCATACATTTAAGAAGCCCTAGGTTTGATGGTTTGTGGGAGAACAAATTGTGTATGAGGATAAAATTAGTTGAAGAATTATTGCATTGAGGTCATTTGTGAATACTGCTAAGACTCTTGGGGTCTAGGGGTAATATCCTTTCATACTTTATTTTTAAATGCATGCTTTTAACCCTCTCTCAAAATAGGGTATAGTCAAGTTTTGGGACAATTAGTACAAAGTAACATCAAGGCTTTTGATATGTTTTGTAAAGGGATAATGGGTATATAGAAAGGTATATGTTTCATAATATTGTTTGGAAAAATTTGTAGTTAAGTGTCCATTCAGGTCATTGTTGGGATACAAGGATCCTAGGCCAAATATGAGTGTTTTGATAGGTGACAGTTTTGGGTTGGGTTTCCGACCATATAACTGGTCAATGTTAGTTGAGAATAGCCTAAGAACACTAGGACCATCTATCCTTAGGAATGGGAGAGTTATTGGTTCATCTTTTGACATTTGCGTATTTGAATCCTAAGGGAAATCTGATGACATGTAACTGATTGAATGTTTGAAGATGTTAAGTTGATGATCATGCAAGGCGTTAAATCAGTTGATGTATTATATTGTCATTGATTTCAACTTGATATAATCTATATGGTCATGGAGAAACTGCCAAAGACTTCAAAGAACCAATAAATCAAAGGCTATGCTAACAATAAGTCATATAAGTCAAGTATTCACTAAGTGACTACATACACCAACGGAGTGCACCCGACACTAAGAGTAAAAGAACAGTGTTGTTGGATGAAGAAATGCATAGAATTATCGACTAGCAGAGTTACAACATTGCTCGACAAGCAAAACTCAGAGTAACCCAATGCACAAAATTTTAGTGCTGCTCGATGGAAAAGACAAGGATGGAGATCACGATGACAACTGAAGTCATACCGACAGAGTAGTCAGTTATCACTGATGACTCACTCAAGTGTTGACCAACATAATAGAAAGTTTAGAAAATGACAAAATTATTAGCTATAAAGAAGCTAAATATAGAGTTAACAGATACTTATCATTGTTTTAATCATCCAGATAAAGCTGGAGATAAGTAATTGATTTAAAGCTGATTTGTACAGTTGGCAAGAAGATATTTGTGAGACAAATCAGGAGTTATGTTTTAAATCTAATTGGTTGGATTATTTATCATGCAAAGAATCAAGAACCAAGAAACAATGAATATTATTTCTATATAAGAGACAATCTTAATTCATTTTGAAATGGAATTAAGGGGGGTGAATAGAGAGAGGATGCTGAAGAGAAACTGATGAAGAACAACTTCATGGAGTCCTAATCAAACAAGCTAAATGGAGAGCTAAGGAATTCTGTAGACACCAACAAACAGTGAGCATGGTATCACAGAGCATAAAGTGTGGAGCACAAGGATTGAATTGATACATTGGTCAGAGAGGTAATGTACTTGAATAGATCTGAAAATATGCAATTCAAAGTTGAAATATGAATAGGTCATAGTGTTTCTGTTTAACCATTAAAGAATCAAGTCTCTTAACTGAGTAGGACTTAATACTCTCCTATATATATTGACGTACATATCAAGGAGTGCCAAAAAGGTTGATTCATGAAAGTAGCATTGGATATGCCCAATGCTTATTGACAGTCCAAGAAGGAAATTGATTCAAGGATGGAAGCATTAGATGCCATATACTAAGTGACAACCTCTATGTATAAAATCCTCTAACAAGGTCACTCCTAATAGTGTGTTTGTAACCCTTAATAGTGTTGGACCCTAATAGGGCTCACTTCAGAAGAGTGAAAATTTGGGGTATCGGGCCTAATGGTTTTTCCCTTTATAGGGTTTCCATGTTGAAATCTATGTGTTATGTGTTTATGGTTTATCACTTTACTATTTTACAGTTCACATATGCATTTCTAGATTTATCGGTATACTCTACATATTTACTGTATTTCGGTAAATAGATGACTTCTTATTGGTGAATATATAGAAAAAGGTTTAACAAAGTAATCTGACAAGTAGTAAATTAATCTAAGTACTTCATGGCATTCATCTTGTAGGACAGAAGATAACTTGAGATATAATTTATGGTTATAAGTTTAAAGGGTTGATTTACTGATTAAAAGTTGAGTCCAATGATTCACCCCCCCCCTCTAAGTTATTTCTAACAATTGGTATCAGAGCTTGTGTGCTTAGAAAGGAAGGTTTCAAGACCTAAGTTAAAGATCACAAGATGAACAAACGAGATGTTCCCAAGTTGAACAAAGATAATTTTGCTTCATGGCAGAGTAGAATTAGACTCCACTTATCAGGTATTGGTACTGATGTTACTCAATACTTAGAAACTGAATATGTGTTGCCCAAAGGAGCACCAACATTTGAACAAATGCGAGAGAAGCATGAACATAATGGCATGATGATAGATCATTCTTCCTCACTCTCCGATGTTGACTTTGAAGATGTCAAAGAATGCAAAACTGCAATGCATATGTGGGACAAATTGAAGCTTGTACATGGTGGTGTCAAGAATGGTTTGAGAACCAAGGAAGAAAGCCTTAGAGGAAAGTTTGATGATCTCAAAATGAAAGAAGATGAAAACATCACTCAGTACAACACAAGAATCAAAGTGGTAGTCAATGCTATCCAAGGAGTTGGAGGTGTACTATAAGAAGATACAATGGTAAGTAAAATTCTAAGAACCTTACTACCTAATTATGCTATTAGAGTATCTTCTATTCAAGAAATAAGAGTGGTAGCAAATAGCAATGTTGCTCTAGATAGTTTGATTGGAATACTGATTTCATTTGAGATGAATAACTTTGATAATAGTGTCTTACCAAATATAGCATCTCCATTCAGAAATTCTATGAGAATAAGTAATTCAAGTCTTAAAAACACTATGAGAAAAGATAGTGATAGTGAAAGTGAAGAAGATGACCTTGATGAAATTGAGGCACTTATGGCCACAATAATGCAGAGAGGCAAAGGTAAATACAAAGGTAAATTACCACTTGTTTGTTTTAATTGCAAAGAGATTGGACACTTTTGTACAAGATGTACTAACAGAAGAAAAGATGACAGAAGTAATGATAGATCATTTGAAAAGGATTATGACAGAGGTGATTACAGAAGCTACTGACAATTAGAAAGAAGAGATACCTGAGACTATAAGGAAAAGGAAAGAAGGTTAGTTACCTAGAAAAATGCGAATATGATGATACTGACACTGAATCTGATGAAGACATTGAGATGCTGCTTGTGGCTGTAAAGGATGATTCAGATGATAATGAAGAAAGGTATGTAGAAACAATGCTTATATCTAAAGTTAGAAAAAATGATGTTTGGATCATAGATAGTAGCTGGACTCACCACATGACCGATGATTAGCAAAATTTTGAGACTTTTGAATACTATAAAGGTGGTTCAGTAAGAATGGGTAATGACACACCTTGTCCAGTTGAAGGTAGAGGAACCATAATGTTGAATAACTAGATAAAATGTGAAAATACTTATTGGGTAAATGGGTTGAATTACAATCTATTGAGTGTTTCTCAATTGAATAATTCAGGTCACAAAGTAGAATTTGAAAATAAGAAGGCAAAGATATTCAATAAATCTAGAAATCTGATTGGCACTAGTGAGCATAAAAGGGTAACTTATTCTATCTGAATGATACTGAATCCACTTTTTTGATTGCTACAAATGAAGACATATGGCTGTGGCACAAAATATTGTGTCATGTAAATTTTGACAACATGATAAAGATTAGAAAAGAGAGAAATGTCAGAGGCTTACCGACGATGACCAAGCCCAAAAACATCATGTGTAAGAATTGTGAAATAGGTAAAATGATTGAAGTCTAGTTTTAAAAGAAAAACCCATACATCTGATGCAATTAGGGCTCGTTTGTTTCGCGGAATTGAATGGGAATTGGCATTTCCAAACTCCCAAAATGTTCAATTCCTTGTTTGGCTCCAAAATTAAAAATTGGAATAGGGTTATGTGAATTCTAATTTTGGGTCATTTTGAGCATTCAACAATTCCTTCTCAGACCTAGAATTGGAATTGAAAGTATTATTTTGGGAAGGAAAATTCATTCCCATTTTTGTTTCAATAATGTATACTATATTGCTATAAGGATGTATATATACATGTGTGTATATATATGTGTATATATACATGTGTGTATATATATGTGTATATATACACACACATATGTGTATGTATGTATATATATGTGTGTGTGTGTGTGTGTATCTATCTCTATCTATATATGGGTGATACCACAATAGTGGGTTACACTTTTCTTCCTAAACGGACATTGAAGTCTACATTTTGAGAAAAAACTTTCACATTCGGATGCATATTATCGTTAAACTGTCTGAAATTGGAAGATGAAATAAACTAGATTCTTTTAGGATTTTCTGTCTAGATTCTAAACATATTTTATTTATTTATTTTTTAATTGATTTTAATGGTTTTTTTTCTCCCACTAAAACTGCTATGTTGCTGAAAACGTCATTTTCAAAAAGGTACAATGACTTCATACAACATAACTTTTTTTCTAAAATATATATCAATGCACTTCTTTCAAATTTGGTTTTGTAACATCCATACAGAGGGCATGCAATTGGTTTGATGACATTATCATGATTATTGTGTATTTTATGAACGTTTTAAGTAGAGTAAACTATAATTGTGACATACGTTGACTGTGTAGCTGATAACTTGTTGTGTATTTATCGAAATTCAAAAAAAAATTTGTTAGAAAGAAGACACAAAGCTAGAGGGTATTGTTATTTTTCAAAAAAAAATTTCTCTTTTCTACTATTTTTCATTGAACGTCAAACCTGGAAGTTTATATCATATAACAAACCTACATTTGATGCACGTCAAAATACATAGACCTAATTAATTCAAAATTTGTCAAATCTATATTCATTAGAAAGCTCGTTTAGAGTACTTGTGTGATGCAAAAGGAGGTGTCCCTATTATTCCATTTGAGCCCCGTGCTTGAGCCCCAAAGCCATGAAAACTACAAATTTCTGTTAGGCTTTGCAGATAGCCTCAATTTTGGGGGTTTCGATAGAAAGTACTTTCGATCGAAACTAATTAGTTTCGATCGAAAGTAATTTCTATTGAAAGTAATTTCTTAGTTTAAGATGCGTATGGATAAAAATCCCACTAAAGTATTTACTAGCTTAGTTTCGATCGAAACTATGAATGTTTCGATCGAAACAA
>MU226278.1:2282701-2303152 GCA_018584345.1 Thuja plicata | reverse complement strand
AAGATTTACTTTCCTGTTTAAGAAGCAAATTAAGGTGATTATCCAAGAGGAACTAGCCTAGAACCTGGAGGTCTCATCTCGGTTAGCATAAGGTCCCACAACCTTGAGATGATTCCCATGTTATACTTGATTATCAAGACCAAGAGAGCTTGAGATCAGAGGCGCAAATTCATTGTATAACACCAGCATCCACAAATTCCATGAAACAAATGGGCCCTTATAGAATTAGTCCATACTGATTTATGTGGACCTATGAGGACAAGGAGTTATTATGGAGATATATATTTTATTCTCTTTGTTGATGATTATGCTAGAATGATGACAATCATGTTTCTAAAAGATAAATCAGAAGCATTTAAGATGTTTAAATGGTACAAAGCAATGGTTGAAAGGCAAAGTGGTAAGGAGATAAAATTCTAAAGGTCAGATAGAGGAAGGGAATTTATTTCAGATGAATTCACTAAATTTTGTAATGAGAATGGAATCAAAAGACAGGTCTTTGCACTAAGAACACCATAGCAGAATGGAATTGCTGAAAGAAGGAACAGATCCATAGTTGATTGTGCAAGGACACTAATGATAGAGAAATACATCACCCAAATCTTCTGGAGTCAGTACTATTTTTTACACATTGAATAGAGTACAATTGAAGAAAGACACCAAAAAGACACCTTATGAGCGATGGTATGAATACACACCCAATATAGATGAATTTGGAGAGAAGAATGAAAAATAAATAACTAAAGAACTAGAGGACTACAATAATTTTACATACAATTAACCTGACACTCTACCCTACCAAAAATGTAGAGCTCTCGAGCAATAAATCATTGCACCAGAGCATCAGCCTTCAAATACCAACAATCAGAATATTGCTCAAGATGATGCACAAATTGATGGAGAACATAATAAATAAAAAATGATAATCAAGCTGATAGACAAAGAGATATACCTATACTTTCAAGATATGTCAGAAAGAACCATCAACAGGACTAGATCATAGGAGTTAAAAAAGGCTAGTATGAGAACTAGAAGTAAGTCTATAAATACAAGATGTCTTATTTGTGATTATGAGCCCAAATATTTCATTGTTACACTAGATAATGATGAATTTATTAGTGCTATCAATGAGGAGATTCAAAATATAGAGGAAAACAAGACATGGACACTTGTACCAAGACCAAATGACAAGAATTTCATCGATACAAAATGGATATTCAGGAATAAGCTATATAAAAATGGAGAAGTCACAAGAAATAAAGAAAGACTAGTATGCAAGGGGTGTACACAAGAAGAAGGAATTTACTATGGAGAAACCTTTGCACCCATTGCTAGGCTAGAAGGAGTAGGAATATTAATTTATTATGCTGCATACAAAGGATTCAAGGTGTATCAAATGGATGTCAAGTCTTCATTCCTTAATGGAATACTTGAAGAAGAGGTATACATTGAACAACCAGAAGGGTTTGTTGATCCAGACAAGATGGACATGGTATGTATACTTCACAAAGCCATGTATGGATTGAGACAAGCACCCTGAGCCTAGTATGAAAGAGTTCAATCCTATCTTATAATTATTGGATTTGTAAGAACTAGTGAAAACAATAATCTTTATTTGAAGGAAGATGTTGATGTTAACATTTTGATTTCTGAGATATTTGTTGATGACATCATATTTGGAGGCAAGGATATGCTATGAAAATCATTTGCAAATGAAATGGGAAAAGAGTTTGAGATGTCTATGTTTGGAGAGATCAAGTTCTTTCTTGGTCTATACATCATGCAACAATCCAAGTACATCAAATAAGTACTGAAAATATTCAAGATGGAAGAGTCCAAACTAGTAGGAACATTGATGGCAACTGGATGCAAACTAACAAAGGAGGACAAGTCATCAGAGGTAAATCAGACTTTGTATAGATCAATGATCAGAAAACTCATGTATGTTGTACATACCAGACCAGATATTGCACATGCAGTAGGAATAGTTGCTAGATTTTCTACAAATCCCAGATAATCACATATGACTGTTGTGAAAAGAATCCTAAGATATCTGAAGAATACTGAGGAATATGGTTTATGGTATAGAAGAGAAGGAAAATTTGAACTTAAGGTCTTTATCGATGCTGATTGGGCTAGAAATCTTGATGAACGAAAGAGAACAACTAGAGGAGAATTCTTTAAGGGTGAAAAAATTGTCACATGGATCAGCAAGAAACAAGGATGCATCTCACAATCCACTATAGAGGTAGAATATGTTGTTGCTTCTGCAAACTGCTCAAATATTGCATGGATCAAACAATTACTGGAAGGTATGCATATAAAAATTTTAGAACTAGTGATTATCTATTGTGATAGTACCAATGCAATAAACATTTCCAAGAATCCAGTCATGCATGCTAAAACAAAGCATATTTCCATCAAGTATCATTATTTGAGAGAACAAGTTCAGGAAAATGAGGTGATACTTGAGTATGTGAAATCAAAGGAACGATTGGATGATATCTTCACCAAGCCACTGCCCAAGGATGTATTTGAGTACTTGAGAAAGAGACTAGGGGTCAGACCATTGTCTACTGGTCAGTAAGCTGACTAGAAGGCTGCATCAACCTACATTTTAACATAATATCATTCATGTTGATGCAAGCAGAGAGAACTTCAAAGATAAATAAATACATAACAAGGTATTTATCTACTCCAAGAAATAGAGGTATTATCAATGAATTGGGAAATTCAAGGAATATATTATGAATAGAAAGGATCCACTTGACATAACTGTCAAAATCTTCTTTGAAAGGATAAGATGTTTGGCATTAATGTTAAACGGGGAGGGATACCTCATTATCATACTGACAAATGGAGAACAAATAGAAAGGGAGAGAAAACATCAAAAGAAAGGAGAATATTCAAAGGGAGAGAGTTTGAAACATAAGGAGAACACATCACATCAAAGAAAATTCTACAACTATCTAGTGAAGGGATTGGAGACGGAAAGAAAGCTGCAAGAATCAAATCAAAGCTTTTTGAGCTTGGTGATAGCCAGACATTTGTAATAGTTACATTATGAAGCTTGATGAAACTCTATATTTCATATTGTATTAGCAATAGTATAGTATGATAATGTAGTATGTTTCCATCAATGCCAAATGAAGAGATTGATGACATGTAATTGATTGAATGTTTGAAGATGTTAAGTTGATGATCATGCAAGGCATTAAATAAGTTAATATATTGTATTGTCATTGATGTCAACTTAATATAATCTATATGGTCATGGAGATACTGTCAAAGACTTCAAAGAAATAATAAATCAAATTCTATGCTAACAATAATGCATATAAGTCAAGTATTCACTAAGTGACTACATACACCAATAGAGTGCACCTGATGGTAAGAGTAAAAGAACAAATTCATAGCATTTCCCAATTAAGAAATGCACATAATTTCTGACAAGTAGAGTTACAGTGTTGCCTGACGAGAAAAACATAGAGTAACCCTATGGACAGAATTTAAGTGCTGCCCGATGGAAAAGACAAGGATGGAGATCCCGATGACAACTGAAGGCACACTGATAGAATAGTCAGTTATCATCGATGACTCACTCAAGTGTTGACCGACAGAATAGAGAGTTCAGAAAACAACAAAATGCTTAGCTGTCAAGAAGCTAAAGATAGAGTTAACAGATACTTATCATTGTTTTAATCATCCAAATAAAGTTGGAGATAAGTAATTGATTTAAATCTAATTTGTACAGTTGGCAAGAAGATATTTGTGAGAAAAATTAGGAGTTATGTTCTAAATCTAATTGGCTAGATTTTTAATCATGCCAAGAATCAAGAACCAAGAAACAATGAATATTATGTCTATATAACAAACAAGCTTAATTCATTTTGAAATGGAATTAAGGAGAGTGAATAGGGAGAGGATGTTGAAGAGAAACTAGTGAAGAACAAAATCATGTAGTCCTGAACAAACAAGCTGAAGGGAGAGCTAAGGAATTCTGCAAACACCAACGAACAGTGAGGAGAGAATCATAGTGCAGAAAGTGTGGAGCACAAGGATCGAATTGATACATTGGTTAGAGAGGTAACTTACTTAAATAGATCTAAAAATCTGCAATTCAAAGTTGAAATATGAATAGGTCATCATGTTTTAGTTTAACCATTGAAGCATCAAGTCTCTTAACCAAGCAAGAAATAGCAGTCTTCTATATATTGAGGTACATCTCAAGGAGTACCAAAAAGGTTTATTTGTGAAAGTAGCATTGGATATGCCTGATTCCTATTGACAGTCCAAGAAGGAGGCTGATTCAAAGATGGCAGCATTAGATGCCCGATACTAAGTGACAACCTCTATGTATAAAATCCTCTAACAAGGTCACACCTAACAGTGTGTTTGTAACCTTTAACAAGGTTAGCTCCTAACAGGGCTGACTTTAGAAGAGTGAAAATTTGGGGTACCGGTCCCAGTTGTTTTTTCTTTTCCAGGGTTTCCATGTTAAAATTCATGTTTTATGTGTTTATGGTTTATCACTTTACTGTTTTAGATTTCACATATGCATTTCTATATTTATCGATATACTCTGCATATTTACTGTATTTTGGTAAATAGACAACTGCTTATAGGTGAACATACAAAAGAAGGTTTAACAGAGCAATCCAACAAGTAGTAAATTGATATAAGTATTTTTTGGAATTCATCTTGTAGGATAGAACATAACTTGAGATACAATTTGTGGTTATAAGTTTAAAGGGTTGACTTACAGATTAAAAGTTGAGGCCACTAATTCACCCCCCCCCCCCTTTAGTTATTTATAACAAAATCCTTCCTTAGCAACATTATTTAACAATTACTAACGCAACTATCTGCATGAGATTAGAATAATCATCTTATTGTTGTTTAAAGAATATTGTAAATTTATGCCTTAAATTTATATAAGCATCAGGTAAACTATTATACCAATCCATATAATCTTTTACTAAATATTAGATAAAAAATTTCATAACAACATCCTAATTCTCAATTTAAAAATTATCTATGCAGTTCATGAAAGATCTCAATTTGTCTTCACCTAATATATCACTAATCCTTATGAAGTTGAATATTTGCATTCTAACTTTATTTATTTGATGTACAAACCATATATGTCAGTAATATCTACCTATCTATAAGCTTCAATATGTAGAGGGGATCTCATCCCTTTACTGATCTTTTGAGGGGCTTTCTATATTTTCTAGGGGCACATTTAGGAAGTAGATGCATGTGGTTGTGTTTCTTGCAAAATAATTCTTTATGGAAGACTTTGAGAGATACTTTGGGGTTCAAATAGGTGTACAAATGGAGGCCAATTAGGTTGTCACAAAAATAAATTAAATCAAACATTAGAGTATCTTAAATGAGGTACACTAAAGTTTTGGGGCCCATAAGTTCTTGATAAAGGTGCAACAAAACCAAAGGTAGTTTGTGCATGACAAAGGATAATTTACAAATACAAGAAATTTGAGTATATTTAAGAGCTTGTACATTTGTGAAATATTAGCTTGGAATAGTAAAATTATCAAAGTTTGGCCATATAAATAAAGATGCATTTTTAGTTGTCGATCCTTGAGTGTTTGACAAGGAGGCACGAGAAGTTTCAATGGGTATTTTAATGTTAAAAGATGCATATGTATTTGCTAAAAATGAAACATTTGAAGGTCTATCTTGAATTCTATAAAACCCTTGTAAAATAGTTACCTATTATGAATTTTTTTTATATTGGAGGGTCCTGTTTTTGAGGTAAACAAATGATAAGTTAGAGCCTCCTTTTCATTTTGTATATTTTCTCTTTTTAACCAAATCCTCAAATATTCAATGTACTGTCTTAGCTCATCATCTTTAAGCTAAGAAACAAAAGTGGAACACGAATTACCATTAGTGAAATTAACACTAATGGGAATACTTGATGTATTTTGAATTGTCATTATATTTCAATCATGAATGACTTTAGAATCTTGGCAGGCTATAATATTACAATTTTGAAGTTTATGTAACCACCTATTCAGCTCAAAGTACTCACTAATGTTTGGAAAAATATTTTTTCATTGACTAGGAAGTAGATCAATGTTGCTTATTAGAGGAAGGGAAACAAATAGACTTCTAGGGCTTGAGGTATTTATATCTTCTAGACTTTAAATGTTTATGTGACTCTTTGGAATCATCTAGTCATGATCATTGAGACAATCCTTAATATAAAATTCTTCACCCAAAGAAAGATCTTGATGGTCATGGTTCTCTATGAAGCAAAGGATTTTTTTTTCCCCCTCAATAAGAATTTTAATATTTATTGGAGTTGAACTAGAAGTGATTTTGGTCTCCTTGTCTGATTAGAGGATCCTTTCCATAATTCATTCTTTTCTTCTAATATTTTTTTTCTCAATCTCCAAATGAGCTCTCGCTTTTTCTACCATTCATTGATTAGTTATTACTGTAATTTTTTTTTTATGGATCTTGAAGTGATTGGTTGAGAGACTATCCAATTCGCCACCCTTGCAAAGGCATTATCAAGCTCTTGTAGATGATATATAAAAGATAACAAAAGTATATATATTTTATTTAGATTCCTTTGAGTATTTATCATCCTTTGAATTTGATTATCAATAAATAAAACTTTGTCTTCTTCATCCACTAAAACTACTCATCTGAGATATTAAACCAATTAGATCCACCTCTCAACAATCTTGAAAATGTTTATCAATTGGTGCCTGTTGGCTACTTAGTATTGTTTTGCAAGAAGTAATGCAACATGAGAATAGATTCAAGGATAGATTAAACAAGAAATTGTGTATCTCTTTCCTTAGAAGAGTCTCCATTTTGTTTCTTGTTTCAAAGTGATAGTACAAATTTGTTATAAAGTAGCCAATCTTTAGTCCCAGAAGAGATGTTAGATGAACAACATAATAGAGTATGATTAGTTGGGGATAAGGAACAAACCACATCTCTCTCCACTTTTGGCTTTTTTAAATGAGGGCATTTGATTCCTAATAATAACTTCATGATACTAAAATCCTTATTTTAGGTATTATAATAGATTATATCCTCTCCATATAAAATATCTACAATTATTGCCTATATACTTGATTTACTAAGTTAACACGAAGATGAGATGCTAAGATCTAGACTAAATCACTAAACTTGTTGATAAAATTTTAGGCATTACTTCATTTATTCTTAATTAAGTAGTTATGTAGCCTTCTTTGAAAATATTATCCTATGAGATAAGATCAAATTGTCCAAAAGGTGGATGAGGTGTCCATAGCTCCTAGATTTTTGAATAAAATTGAGGTGCTAAAGATATTATTTTTCATTTATTTTTTCCTTTTCCTTTCTAAATATAACCCATCCCTAATGGATTTCAACCAAGTATTCTACTTGGTTATAAAAAGCTATCATTTCTATGTCTCTATCAACTTTTATTCTTGCAGAGAGAAAGATCTCCTAAATCTTATAGATCTACCTCCCAAGCAAAATAGATTTTTGGAACCTTGATAATATTTTGTCATCCCCTTTGATCAATAAAAAAGGATGGCATACCATAATATATTATGTTATAAAAACCACATGGTTTAGTCCCAATAATTTTAGTGTACACAAGATGCTTTGAACACACTTGAGAAAAAACCCTAAACTTTCACTAATACTCTATTACCAAATCAAGAATAGGAAAAGGGATAAATTTTTATAATAGAACTAAAAACCCCCAATCAACTTGTTCAACTATGATAATGAACATGCCAAAAATATTTTCGACTAGAGACATCTATACTAAAATTTGAGAAAATGCAGGTAATCATTCCAAATATCTTCTACAATCCTTAAAACAAAATTTGAATTTATATAAATCATGAATTGAGTTTCATCCCTGCTAAATTGATCCCACTTTGCATCCCTAAAAACCTTTTGCAACATATATTTTAACCTATTATTCTCAATGTTCAAAGTTTCAATCTCAGTCCTTAATTTAGATACCACCTGTGGAGAAGGTCCTTCAATAGAAATTATAATCCTTTCTTTTAGTTTTTATTCAATCCTTTGCTTATAGCCTCTAAGGAAATGATCTAATCTTGTTTCCTTTTTGCAAAAATATGTAATATTTGATCCACATTAATTACTGGGCCAGTTGCTTGCATACATAAGAAATAACTGGATTACTTGATCAACAATTGTCAATAATATTTTTATTGATAATAAATCATAGATGGATTCTTAGATTTGGTATAAAGGGACTAGTTATCTAGGAAATGTATATTTTTGTCAAATGCAGAGCCAAAGAATAGAATATGCTATTGGTTTGGTGTGGAATTAGATAAATCAACATTGCGCCTCCTTATAAGGAAATCAAATGCAATGGAAGAAGATATGTCACAATTGTCTAAAAGATGGATACCACTATAAAATATCCTATCACTACCCTTTTCTAGAGTCATTAATACAATTTTTCTTCAACCTTACTAAGTACTTCAACTTTTACCTTTGACTATTATTGTTCATTGAAGTTCTCAAATTTGATTCCTCTATCAGCGAATAACATTTTGGCCTCTTTTCAGAGGAAATATTAATTGAATTATTTCTTCTTAATTAATTAATCATTAGAAATTAAATATTTGCATGCGCAAACCATAAAATTATTATTCAACCCTTCACCCAACTTGAAAACTATAATAATTATCTCATATGATGGCAGTTTAAGTTGGACTCAATTTTGAATATCAAATTGACTAGATGGTGGAGGTGGTTAGAATTGGGTATCAAAACCTTCATAAGGAGTATATGGGATTGGTTTAACATGATCCAATGTTCTTATTGGAACAATTTCTAATGGGTTGTGTGTTGCACTAGATGGCCCTTAACATGATGATGGTTGTTCCTCCATAGGTGCCTTAGAGGATAAAGTAATAAAACTTCCTACTAGAGGCAAGGGAACTTGTAGAGATGGTCGTGAAATCTCTTGAGTGGTACATAATGAACTAATTAGTCCCTCTAAAGCATGTGGAGGTGAATGAGGTGGGATAGGAGGTAGTGAAGGTACCCTAGTTGGATATCCAACTGAAGATAAAGATTGTTTGGGCTAAATTTCATTAGAGACAGGCTTAGGCTCTTGAGCCTTAGTAGCATCCTAATGAGGTAATGACGTTATATCAATATATTTATAGATTGTAGAAAATATTTTCATTCTTAATTCAATAACAGGAACCATTATATAGGTAAGAACATAATTACCTTGCTTATCCTTTTGGTTCTCTACATATTGGATTTTGTACCACCTTTCTCTCATCTTAACTAATTCTTCACAATTCATTGCATTCCTTACACAATCTTCTGATTTCATCAACTAATGTAGAGAAGCACCTGGGTACACTCCTTCTGAATCCTTCTGAATCATAAATCTTGTAGCCTTCAATAAGAATATAATATTCATTTATCTTTATTAGGATGACTTCAAATCAATTTTTTGAAACTAAATGGAGGAGGCCTTGGAATACCACCTATGGAGGGAAGAAATAAAATTTATCCATGAAACCCTTTAAACAATATGTCTCTACAAAAACTAACGACCTCGTGACTTTAAGGAAGGAAAATTATATCAGACATTAAAATTGGCAATGTTTTAGGTGGTGTTAAGCTCCAAAAAATTGATGACTGCATATTCTTTGAAATAGAATCATGAAATAGAACACCTAAACTGACTTAACAAGCCCCATGGTACTTTCCCTTCAAGATATATCTTTAGTGTTCTAAAAAGATGATTTTTCAATAAAAAATAGGAGGAAGTACTATGATGTTGGTCCAATATATATGTCCATTCTTGGACTAGTACTATTTAACCATCAATTATGGGTTAGACCTTGAGCTTTTGGTATATATAATATGCATTAGAATAGAGTAAAACCTAAAATTTGATATTTTATTCTCCCTCCAAGTGATGAGAGCTTTGTGCATTAAGTCAGCCAATGTGCATGCACAATGAAAATTCTTGTGTGCAACAATTCCCTGTATTTGTAGATACAATAACATCATCCAATTCAGGATGTTACTCTTTTCATTTTCTCCATACCACTCACACAAAGTGTAATAGGTATCTTTAATGTATTGAGAAACCAATTCAATATGGTATGCAGGAGAATCCTTAGGACTATTCATTCTATATAATTATTTTAACTTGTAAAAATCCAATTGCAATTGATTTTGGTCAAATCACCACCATTCCAAATCTGTTTTCAATCTAGACATCTCCTCAATTCTTTTTTTTTCAACTTTATCATCTCCTTACTATCTTGAGATTAGACCTGTCAATTTTTTAGAACTTACTAGTCTACAATTGCATCAATCAAATATGCATTCAAAAAAATTAGGGACAATAATTTTAGCCAAATTTGAGTCATGTATCTTCCTCACTAGTATCTCGTCCTTTATGTTTTCTAATTAATTCTCCACAAGGAAAAACTAATAATACCAGGTCCTAAGAAAGGGTCACTACAACATGCCTAGTATTAAATTAGAATTCATTATGTAAACTACCCATTCTAGCCCTTTTCTATTTCTCTGAGGACCTTGGAAGTTGATTTAATATCTCTTGGGCATATTTACCTAGGTCAAAAGATCATTGTTTCCCTTTCATGAGTAAAACACATAGATATGGTTTAAAAACATATTAGGGTTTTAAAATTTAAGACTCAATTGCACACCCCAAGCTTAGAACTATATCCAATAATGCTAGAAAACTTAAAAAGATTTTGGGATTAAATAGAAAAACTAAAAAAATCAAATTCAAAGCTTTTATGAAAACCCCAATCAAAGAGAAAAAAATTCTAATCTTAGATAATTTGAGCAGACAATCAGAAAATAGTGGAACCAAGATGCAAAGAACTACTATTTACTATTGCAGAAGATCACATATACTAGAAAAATAAGCTACAATAGAACAATTCAATTCTTAATTGTAAGCACATAAATAGTTCATTGGTGCCAACTGACATTTGTGATTCAAATTTGAATATTTAATTTGTAACAACTATTAAGTTGGTTAATCACTAATCTAATACAATTAAAATGCACAACCCCTATATTTTTACACTAGACTTGACAGTCTACTAGACGTGTCATACCATCACCCTTAAAAATTCATACATATTTAATTTAATTTCACAAGCATGACACTTTAATAATTGTCGATATCGATCAAAATGATTGCAAATTAATCTTCTACTTGGAGACATTTTAGGACCCACTAGAAAATTAACACATGTCACTATCTGATAAGATTAAAATTACGATGCATATACTTTGTCCCACCATTTGACCTTTTCACAGTGTCCTTACATGCTTATCATTTTGCACATGTTCATTTTAATTGTGCAACTACAACACAATATGAACCATTGATTTCACCAAAGATGATTTAACCTAATACTACCTTAAAATATATAGAAGTTGGGACCCATAAGGCTAATAGGACCAGTGGCACTATATGGTTCACTATAGATAAGATAAGTGAAGACCACCCATTGTAATTGTGCTCTTAAATTTAGTACACTTTTTGGAATAATCATTCAAGTGTTATTATATGAAGTTGATTCTATTCATGTTGTTTTCATTAATGGTTCTCATTAATGCCAACATATCCTATGTACATATTTAGTATTTGATTGTATCGGTTGATATTCTCTAATATCCTTGGTGTATCAATAGAGTATTTCACCAAAGGATTTCTTGTAGATATATATATTTATCCTTCTTGATGGTGGATCTATTATTTGTGCAATGTATGGTGGATTGATTATTTGGGTTTAGTCCAATTTGGCGCATGTTCATTCATGTTTCTATCCCAGATGGTACTATTTAACTTATTCATCATATCTATTTGTACCAAAGTCTTTGGAGATGGTGTAACATTTTTTTACATGAGGTGTTTCTTATTGACTGAGGTGGTCCACAATTCATTCCTTGTCACCACGAGAATGTATTAGTTTGACCTATTTCATATTTTTGTCCAACATCATTGATGGCATCAAGAAGTATAAGAAGAGTGATGATTTCACTTATTTGTGTGGATTGTTTTATGCTTGTTTGAGAAGTGATTGTGAATCTAATTATAGGATATTTATGTATTGGTGATCGTGCATGTTGTCAAAATCAGTAGCATAATGATATATCATTTCTTTATTGAAGAGTGTTGGTAATAGTGATATCAGTGGTGGATTCAATCTCTTTTCATATATTCTTGAGGTGATCCTATTTGTATTGTAAGTTAGCCATATTCATATCTATGACTACAGTTATCCTGAGTGTCAATGAGCCAACTAGTAGTGAGCCAACCTATAGTCACCATAACCAACAACAAGCCTTTATATAATTCACCTTACCCTACGTCACCTTAACCAATTTTTCATTTCATGATAATCAGCTTCTTCATGGTTTTTCCTATATTGATTTTCCTTGTAAATCACGGTGTTCTTTGTGTTGGTATTTTTGTGCTTTCATCTTTATATTTGTTATAAATGTTTAATGTGGTTAACCGATAAATAAAAAAATGATATTGTTTTTGTTTATGATTTTGCAAATAAAGTAAATTTTTTACAAAGTATCTTGAAATAATTGATTCACCCCTTCTCTCAATTATTCGACCTCCTCAATATAGAGCTTACCCATTTGAGGTAGATGTGATGGCATACAAATTGAGCATTACTATATTCAAAATATCAAACTTGAGTAGATGGAAATATCATATGAAAGGATATTTGATTTCATCTAGTTACAATGTTTGGAAATATGTAGAGACAAAGTATATTCCAGAATGCTCTCAAGACTCTAGATGAAATCACAACCTATGAGGAGAAAAAAGAAGAAACGTATGCTATCACTAGTTATTTATCAAAGAATCAATTAGATAAGGTTATTTCTTTAAAGAATGCTTATAAAGTGTAGGAAAATTTGAAAGATATTTATGAAGGATATGATAAGGTTAAATTATATAAGAAGGTAACAACAAAACATTACTATGAGAATCTGAGAATGGAAAAATGTGAAGACTTTAGGAGTTAATTTTAGAGAGTGTAAAATTCAATTAGTAAATTCAAGGACCAAGGAGACACTATACAGATGAGGATTTTTTGAAAAATATATTTATGATGTTATCACATAGCTATAATGATAATATCTCATCTACAGAAAACATGTATGATTTAAATAAATTTAATTAAGAGTATTTATTTGGCACTTTATTTGAGTTGAGAATGTTTGGAAGAGAGAAAAACATATTTGAGATGGCATTCAAGGAAACTAAATTTGAAAAATATCCTAACAATGACGATGAATAAGAATTTGAAGCATACTTTGCAAGAAGAATGAAGAAATGTACCACCAAGTACAAAGGTCTGTTACCCCTAAAATGTTTTAGATGTTGTAATATTAGTCATTTGGCTAGAATATGTCAAAAGAAGGGTCCTAGACAAAATTATTAAAATTCAACCAAAATACTTATTACGTGAATGAAGATGCTAGTATTTCAGATAATGAGTTAGAAGAAGAAGAATGTTTGTTTTATGTTGAAGAAGACAAGAAACTAGAAATTGATAACTCTAACATTTGTCTTGAAGTTTATGATGATGTTGAAACTTCTTTTTATTTTAGAAGAAAAAAATGAATGGTTGATTCATAGTAGTTGGTATCATCAAACGATTAGATACAAGAGTAAATTTATGTCACTTAAAAAATATGATGGTGGTCTTATTAAGTTTGGTGATGATAAAGCTGAATATATTATTGGTAGAGGCTCTATTATTTTTTATCAAAAGGATAATATTGATAATGTTTATTAGGTGAAGGGTTTATGTCACAATATCCTGAATGTTGGACACATGTGTGAGAATGGATATGATTTTGTTTTCAACAATTAAAGATGTGAAATTCATAAGAGATCTGGATATGTGATTACAATTGGAAAAAGGATAGGAAGGAATATGTAATAGGTTGAAGGAGATTCCAATGGATATTTTTACTATCTTAGACCTATGACAGTTGCATTTGGCACCAGCGGATGTGTCAGGTAAAATTTGAGATTTGGTAAGAATAAGTTTATTAGGTGCAGTAAGAGACTTACCTAAATTATGGAAACTAGGTAATGTTATCTATAAGGGATGTCTACAAGGAAAATAGAGAAGAGAATTATTGAAGGCAAAGAACAATTCATCTACTAGTTTACTAGATTTAGTGCACATTGACCTTTTTGGTCCTACAAGAACAAGAAGTTTCCAAGGTGAGAGATACTGAGAAAGTTTTCAAGCTGAGATTAAAAAAAATGAGACATTTTTTAGAAGCTCAAGATATTCAAGGTTAGATTTTAAAATGAATGCACAGTAGAAGGTTTAGTTGTTTAAGATCTGATAAAGGAGTGGATTTTACTTTTGACATGTTTGAAAGTATTTTCTAGGAAACATGGTATTAATAGAAAAAATATAGAGGCTAGAATACCACAAAAGAATAGTGTAGTGGAAAGGATGAACTAGACTATTCAAGAAGCAGAAAGGACTATGTTGAAGGAAGTATTTTTAAAAGAAGTTTACTAGAGGGAAGCAATGCATATTTATGTATACACATTGAACAAAATTATGTATTGGAAGAAATATGGAAAGACTTCATATGAGTAATGGAATGGAAGATAACATACAATTAACTAATTCAAAATTTTTGGAAGCAAATATTATCTTCACAAATACGTAGATAATCTTGGAAATTTTATAGTAGAGATGATGAAGGTGTTGGAATAATGTAATGGTATGCACTAAGAGGGGAGGGGTGAATCAATACCCTTAAAAAATTTATCACTTTAACCTTTAGTAATGTTTACTTGTATTACCGACCATATTGTTTTTCTTCCTTATGCATGTAATATCAAAACATAAATGTAATTACATGTAAACATTCATAGAAAAATTCATGAAACTTACTTACACATGAAAAAAGAATTGGTGATGTAGAAAAACCCTGATAAAAGGTAAAAAATATGGTCGGGATGAAACCCACAAAGCTTCACTATTAGCAGAATGGAAGGTGTTGGTTAAGGCTACAAGTGTGGTCACTTCTGATGATCTTACCATGTTAGGAGTAACACTTTAGACTTGTTAAGTCTACTCAGTTACGAGATTTTAAGAACATTGTTAAGTGTGCACTCAATTAATAGATTTACAATAAGACTGTTAAGTCCACCTTCTTGAAGGATTTCTTCTATTTTCTACAATTGTTAAAGAGTAGTCAAAAATACTTGTTGACCTAATACTATGCAATCTTGAATTTTTGAATACATATCCTTTAAGTTCACAAGATATATGTATCACCTATTATGATTGATTAATACCTCCATTCTACTCTGTAGCCTTGAATCTAGTTCTTTATAACTAAATTCTTTCTTTTATTTCCTACTGCATGAAAATATTTGTCTGATCCATAGATTTATGTTGTGGCTACAATCATCATATTATTATTAATTATACATCTATATATACAAAAATTTTGACCTATTTAAGTTTCACTCTTTAAAAGAAAAAATCTATGATCAAAGGCTACAACTTGACCTTGATCTCCTAGATTACATGCTTACAATTAGTTAGACTGATTAAAAATACTACATATGCTTTACTTGATCCTCAAGAAATTGTTTTACTGGTAAGCATAAAGCTAATTATAAAATAGAAGTACTTTATATGACCTGTATCTCAGATCCTTTATTCTTGGCAATAAAATTGTCGCTTGGTAGACTGGTGTGTGAATATGTCTTTGTAGACATACTACTCTCAAGTTGATCTGTAGATTATTCTCTTGGTTTACTCTATAAACTGTCTGTCAGGTTACTCTATGAACTGTCTATCAATGTTCAGTAATTTTGGTGATCACTATTCTAATACATATTTGGTGATCGTTTCACTTGTTTGTTTTGGTGACCATTGCACTTTTCTATTTCAGTGATATCTGCACTTTTTTATAATCTGTAACTCGGTGATCATGTAACCGATGGTTCAGAAATATTTCTTTGTATACTAATGACAAATAATGATCGTCAATCTCCCCCTTTGGAATTAGTATCAAAAAATAATATGTTCATTATATACACCAAGGTTTTAACTTGTCAATGACTCCCCCTATGTGCATGCCTCGGTACAATGTATATACATGTGTTCCTCCTTTGTGAGGTATATACATTTTACCTTATTATAGTTTCCCCCTTTGGATTTTCCCCTTTTTGTACATTCATTTTCACCCTTTTGATATATACATATAACATATATTTCCCCCCTTTGGATTTTCCCCTTTTTGTACTTTCATTTTCCCCCTTTTTGATATATACATATAACATATATTTTCCCCCTTTTTTGAAAAAAATTACAAAGGTGTACTACTTATATCTTGTCAAATATGTGGGCATGGGATTTCTGAATATCTGCCATCTGCTTCTCCCATTGCTCCTTGAGGTTTTCTAGGGTCATGTGTTCCAAATTGATTCAGGCATGCATGTCATATATTCTTTCATTAACTGACATCTCTCGGGTGTCAATTAATGTCTTTTCCAAAGTCATGTGTTGTTCTAAAGTCATGTGTTGTTGCAACAATGTGAGATTCAGAAGTAGCATAGATTGAAGCTCGATTACCACATCACTGATTTTTCTTTCAGTCTTTTTTATTTCCAGTCTCAACTATTTCAATTATACAAGATTCTTATGATGCATTTGGAATGTATTTTCCTCGTTTATAAGACCTTGTTCACTATCCTTAAGGTCTTCATCTATCTTTCCTATCTTTTCACTATGATCTTTGATGAAGTGATCTAGTGTGCATAACTTTTGAACTAAGGTAACCACTTCTAAGATAAGAGGTTCTAATGAATTTCCCAGTTCATAAATGTTTACCTTGTTATTTGCCACCTCTTGTCTGATTTTCTCAGTGAGCTTATATTGGTACTTCTCTTTCGCTTGTTCTTCTATGACCTTCTTAGTGTGCACATTCTGATTGGTGATTTCCTTGGTCAGAGAAAAGAGTTGATCATGTATTGGTGCATTTTGATCGATTTATATGTCAGCTACTATTTGTATTAGTATTTCCTTTGATGTTTCTCATACCTATATGTTCATGTGCTCCTTTTTTACCTTGTCCTACATTTCCTTTCTCTTCCAGAGTTCTCCATACTTAGTTAGGGACATAGGATCTAGTGTCCTTGGATCACAGTTGGGTATATCTATAATTTCATCAAGTGTGACTAGATATTTACTCTTCTTCTTCTTCTTTGGTATGGTGCTGAAAGCATTGGAATGTAGAACCATAGCAATTTCCTTCTCTGGTTACTTTTCTTTCAGTGATTGCAAGGCAGGTGTTGTTCCTTTGGTAAGCTTCTTGGTTTTAACTTGTTGGTCGGTAGTCAACGTCTCTACATCAACCTTGTCTTTATCTACAACCTTGTCTTCTTTAGTTTCCTTTGCAGTGGAATCACTTTGTTTCTCCTCTCCACTTGAATCTTTCTTCTCCTCATCTGTATATTTATGCTTCCCTTTTTTGTCAGTTGTGTCTATTGGTATGTTTTCATTAGGCTCATGTGTCTTTTCCTTCTCTTCAGATATGATATTGATAGATTATAGCAATAATGGCATTTAACATGGTATAATTGCCTATGCAACATCTGTGTTTCCTTTTCCTTTGGTTTCTCGGTGGCAACACTAAGATCTTCATCATTTTTGGGACCATCATCAGAATCAATATTAGTTATATCTTTTATGGTGATCTTTTTTGTATCCCCAAATGATTGTAATATTTGAGGTACATCATCTATGTCCTTGCTCACCTTTGTTGTCAAATCAACTGGATTGACATCCTCAGTGTCATTGATGAAGATATAATCTGGGATCGGTGTGGCCTCTTTCTATTCATAGTGATGTGTCTCGGTAAGAGCAAGAATGTGCTTGGGGGATATGAATATTTCATTTTAAATCTCATTGTTTTCTTTGGAAAGGTCTTCTAATTTTCTATCTAGTACTTTGTATGCTCTCATCTTTGATGAGAATTTATTTGCATGCTCCTTCATTGTTTCATCAATTTATTCAACTATTGACTCATCTAGCATGAGTGTAACTAGAGATATTTCCCTAATCTATTTTTCTATGTGCAAGGCATATGTCCATCTTTTTGATATTTTATCATTAAGCTATTGTGGAATTTGCTTGTTGAATTGAATTGGTACATACTTGTATGCAATCATTGCCCTAATTATGCCTTCTTATATCTTGTTCTAATATCTTAGAGACAAGGTTATCCATTGTCTGATCTTGTGATGTGATATGCTCCCGGTGTTGATGATTGATTTTGCAACTTCATCAACTGTTTTAGGAATTTTCATCTTTTCAGTTTGGAGTTCTTACTCATTCTCATCTTGTTCAGTGTCATCCTTGTCCTCTTTTCCTATTATATATTTTATTCTTTGCCTTTGTGTTGATTACCTTGTTTGAAGCTTCCTTAACTGATAAGTCCTTACTATACCTTTCTTTACCGCTTGTGTGTCCCCCTCTTTTTTTTTTTTGCTTCTTTCTCTTGAGGCAGTTGTTATATTTGTAACCTTTGCTTTCTTGGTTGGGGGTGCATCAGATTTAGTAGACTCAGAGTCAGTTAACTCTTTTCCTTCATGGATGGGTGACTGTCCCTCAGTGACATCTTTTTCTAATTCTTCATCATTTACCAATAGTTTTATTTCAGGTGTTTTCACCATTTTTGAGTTCTTGTTGTTGATCTTTTTCACTACTAAGCCAGTCTTGATTCTAGACTTGGATTCCTTATATGTGCCAAATATTGCCAATGATTTGTCCACTAATTTTTTTAGTAAGGTTTCAATAGCCTCTATAGCTTGATCAATGTTGATCTACTAGTCCAGTTGTGGTAATCATGATGTTCTTAGTACAACTAGTTTTAGTAGATTTGTGCAGGGATCCTCATTCTCTTCTACATTCTGTCCTTGAAAGTGGTGAAGTATGCATTCATGATAGATGTGAAATTATGCCCTAGTGAATTAATTAGTTCACTAATTTGTACATTTATTGGTTAGGTTGAATCCCAATTGAAATTACCGATAGATGGGAACAAATTCAAAAAGTGGAAGAATGTGCACATATGGAGTGAACTGAACTTACATGAATTAGATCTGGATGACCTAATTGTCCTCATATTCTCCTCTAGTTTCTTTAGTAGCACCTCAGATAATTCATGTTGTATTCCCTTCTATACAACCTTATAAGTAGTGTCAACTTCTCCACACTCTATGTTGTTCATTTGGCTAGCTTGGAATACCTGGTATCAAATCACACATGCACCAAAATTCATCTCTTAGTTGGTGATTGAATTAACTTTTAAACCTATTTTTTCCCATACTGCACTAGTTAAATTTTTAATCTTGTCATGAGAAGAATGATTTAGGGCCTTAGCCTTCTCGATTATGGTGTAGCTTGTCATTGCGTGGATCACATACCTTGTGATCAGTTTTGGTTCATCCAACAACATTTTCGTATCATGTACTTAGTTGAGTACTATGCAAATCCACTTGGGTTTAAACTCTGTAGGGAATATTAGGGAATTGGTTAACCCTTTCACCTCAATGTTTTTGTGTTCATCTTTCAGTTTACTATCTTGGAATAGCTTCTTGTAAGCCTCTTCAATTGCAAGGTTTCCAGTCTTTGCAACCTTGCAGTGGATATATTCTCAGATCTCTTCAATCAGAAAAACCATAGGAGGTATACTCGAGAACGCTCCTTGGTCATTAGGTTGAGAAGAAACCTGGGGACAAAATTTGTAGTTGGGCTCTTCATAGGTAGAGTTGTTAATTAGGTTGATCTTCTTATACTTCATATTCTTGATCTTTATGACTCGTCAGGCAGTTACCATTATTCACAAAATTAGGGCTTCTCTTCAAATGAACTGTGAGATTGGTAAGTCTTGTTACTTAATGGATCTTCACTGTGGATGGTTGAAATCTGTCAGATTAGCCTTTGAATCTACTGTGAATCACTAGATGCAATCTTGTCTTTTTTTTTCACTCTTCTTCACTCTATTTTTTTCTAGTTTTTGCTTCATGAATGAATGAGCTCTGTGTTTCCCTATTTATAGAAAATAACCTAAGTGATGCATTTAATGCTTCAGTTACCACTTGGTCAATGAAACAAAGACACTCATGTATCATACCAAAAAATTTATCCTCGGTGATTATACAATGTTGGAAACAATTGTTTAATTGTGTGTTGTCCTTGATGTTACACAAATGTCATATCAGTCATCAGACAGAGTCTACCGAGTTCAGAATGTCATATCAGTCATCAGACAGAGTCTACCGAGTTCAGAATGTCATATCAGTCATCAGACAGAGTCTACCGAGTTCAGAATGTCATATCA
>MU226278.1:2240474-2273834 GCA_018584345.1 Thuja plicata | reverse complement strand
CTAAATAATATTTGGAATCCATTCAAACCATTTTGTAAGGCTATTAAAGCCATTAAAATCATAGTGACCTATAAGGTTATGATAAAGTCTAACATGGTAAAACAACTCAAATATATCCAAATATGGTAGAATTTATGTAATTAGAGTATTTAAAATATTTTAATCATATTTTAAAAGGTTTAGTGAAGGTTTGAGGATATTTGAACAATAATTGTAAAAGTTGTTCAAAAGTTGTCAAAATTATAATGACAACTTTTACAACTTGGTGACAACTTTTTAAAAATTTGTTAAAAGTTGTTAATGGGTAGTTTTAAGTTGGTTGGATGGTTTATTATGATTCCAAATTATATAAATTTGGTCTCCAAAACACGAAATTGTATGTTGGAGGAGTTTGAAGAAGAATTTGGAATGGAAGAAAACTTGCTTTTGATGTAAAATATTTCAGTTTTCTGATTATTTTTCCTGAAAATTATCTGATTTTTTGATTGGTAAGAACTCATTTGAAATGATACAAACCTTAAAATTAATTTTTTAGAAAGTTATAAGAGTTATATTTCTTTTGGTTTTGGTTTAGTTTATTTTCATTATGTTTTGTGGAAGTTATAGCTGTTTTGGTACAGACTGGTTGAATTCTGTCATAACATGAGCAACTTTGGGGAAAATGCAATAACTTTTGTTTCAGTGCTTGGATTGGGCTATAACATGGAGAAAATGTTTTTAATTCAATTTTATTGAATCCCACAAATGGGATTGGATTCATTTTTTCATTTATGGAAGTTATTAATAAATGTTGAGGGTTTCAAATTCTGCCCTAGTTTGAGAAATTATTTTAAGATTGCAAAATAGTTGCATTTATTGGAATAATTGAAGGAAGTTTGTAAATGTGAATCCTAAACTTGCATCACCTTAGATATTTATCATTATAATATTCAATGGTGTTTCTTTTATTTTTGAAACATATAGTTGATCCATTAAACTAAAGGCTTTGGAGATGGTGGAACATGTTGTTATAGGTGAGGCGTGTTCTATTGATTGAGGTTTTCGAAAGAGACACTACATCGAAGGCATATTTTGAGTGTATATTTTAATTTATGGAAACTAAAATATATAAATACATGGTATCTACATTCAAAACACTTTTTGATTCCATAACAAAAGTGACCTAAAGATTCAAATAACTACAGAATAAATAAAAGAGCAGACTGGACAGATACACAAAAGGGTTCGATGAGAACTACTAAGGTAATATTTTCAATGTGCATCTAGAATATATATAAGGGATGTACACATATTATTCACAAAAAATTTGAACATACAAGTTTTGTTTTTGGTAAAGATCTAAGAAGCAGTTTTTACAAGTTAAGATAGTTACGTGAAGAGATAGTGTTAGATCTTTTTGCGAAGATTGGAAATTTTAATTGGTGCTAACTGGGAGAATCTAAATTCATATCCAACATAGTTATCTTCCTAATTTTATTTTTAATGGAGGAAAATATTATGAATTTAAGCATTTGGTTGATTGGTAAAACCTTTTACATTTTCCTAGACCATTTAAGGGTAAGATGACTTGGTTAATC
Source organism: Thuja plicata (assembly GCA_018584345.1). Lineage (NCBI taxonomy): Eukaryota > Viridiplantae > Streptophyta > Pinopsida > Cupressales > Cupressaceae > Thuja > Thuja plicata. The sequence continues at coordinate 2,272,257 of MU226278.1, read as the reverse complement.
AAATCCTTTGGTGTGAAACTATATAATGAATTAATTGGGGTTTTCTAAGTAATATTAGATATTTTTTGATGGTATAAAAAAATTATAGTAGTGTGATAGAAAATATTTTATGTGGTTTAAAATGATCTAATATTTTGAATACGAAGAATAGGGTAACAGGGAAGTCAGAGATTGATTGGTGGATCATATCAGTTTATGATCCTACATGGAACTTTAATAAGAGATTGTTAGATATTAATATTAGAGTTCAACAATATGATATCATTGGTGTGATATAATTGTACTACATTGATTTTTCCTAAGGATTGTAGCTCAAGGCAACTTACTTTGAGTAGTGAGCCATAGGTAGTGAGCCTTATTGCATGTGCAATCCCATCAATTGTTTTGATTTCATGTTCATTACTTCATGTTCTTGCATGTTTACTTTGAAAGTTTAATATTAATATAAGTTGCATCTTTTAATTAATACAAAGTTTTCATAAAGTGTTTTAGAATTAGATAGTTAATTTCTAAAATTTATTCAACATGTATTCACCCAGCCATCTTAGTGTTTCTCTAACTCAACAATTGGTATTAGAGCCTATGTCCCTTAAAGGAATCCTAAGATATTGAGGGTAATATCTAATGGAAAAATTGAATTCATTTTGGAAATATAATCATTATAGAATTTTATGATTTGGATTAAATTAAAAGAGACTTGAGAGAAGTTGAATAAATCTTTGTGAAGCTCAAAATACAATTGAAGCAAGCCAAGAAGAGGAAAACAAAACTTTGTAAGAAGTTACAAGAAAATGAATCAGAAAGCTCAGATGATGAATATATAAGCCATGATATAAAAGAGAGAAATATAGAATGTGAGAAAATATATCAAAATAATGGTAAATTGAAGCCTGAAATAGAATCTATAATGATGAATAAGAATAGGAATGTTGAAGCTAGCATGAAAAATGATGGAAAAATACAACAATCCCTAAAAGAGAGATCTGAGGAATGAAATAGACTTATTGTTGATTTGGAGGAAGAAAAATATCTTGAAGAGGAAATGAGAAGTCATCTTGTGATTCAAAATGACAATAAATAAAATTTTATGGTAAGATAATCCAATATAGGCTCATTGCTTGAAATCCAAAGAAATCCAAGTGACAAAAGAGGTATTGAAAATGAAGGAAAAACTTCAAAATCTTCATCAAAGAAGCCCAGATCTTATAAGAAGATGAACAAGAAGCCACCTACAAGAAAACCTAATGCTCAGAGGAATGATGGTAAGTGATTTATTTGTCACGCATTTGGTCATAAATCCGTGTACTATAGAAATGGAATAAATCAAGGTAATACATCTTTTTATGGTCAATGTTACAATTATAGTTAACATTGTCATAACATAAGTGAGTGCAAGAATGTTATGAGGGACAATTCTTCAAACATAAGTAATGTTATTTGTTATTCATGTGATGGATTTGGGAACATTTCCAAGAAGTGATCAACCAAGAAAATAATAAAACAAAAGGAATGATCAGAGAAATGTTGTCTACTACATATGCAAAAAGATATTGGACACTTTGCAAAGGATTTTCAAACTAATATTGTATACAAAAGGAGTTTAGTGAACAAAGGTAGGAAAGGACACTCATATTTAAAGAAAGGGGGTAAAGGAAAGGCCAAAGTATTAATTGAAGAAGCGTGTAAGAATATGAAGTAAATATGGATCAAGAAGAGTTAGAGTGAACCATATGAAAGGTCTATGGTAGGATTTGAATACAACAACTCAATTGGGAATTAAGACATCCATTTGGCCTAGGGGGCATATCAAATAATTCATTGAAACCCCCTGAGCGAGTCTATGCTTGATCTTCTTAGGACTAGAAAAGTTAGAGGATGGTAGGACAAAATTTTTTCAACTATCATTGAAGGGTTATACAAATATTTGAAGGTGCATGATCAAATCTTTAAAACACAAACATTGAATAGGGTCATTTGAATGAATTAGGGTAGAAGCATTAATTCTATCTTCAAATTAGTGAAAATGAGTTAAAAAGGAAAATTGTGAAGTCTCAATTGACACACAAAAATCAATAGAGAAATAAGAGAGGCTATTTTAAGGTGTTTAGAAGAATATTTGAAGCAATAAGGAAGATTTGTCAAGATGTTTGTGAAAAACCATAGTTCTAAAAAAAAAGGTATTTTACTTATGCAAATCCTTGTGAATGAATAATATTTCAATTTCAAATGATGGACACACCTATCATTGTGGATGTTACCAATATATCTCATCCAAAATTTAAGAAACATTCATATCAGCCTGAATGGATAGACTATAATGTAGCACTATTAGATGTGCTCTAGGGATTTATTCATGTGGAAGATGTGATGGCATATGTGATTTGCAATCTTGAGGACTCAGGGATCGTCAAAATTAAGGAATTTCATCTCACAAAACTTATGGAAAATTATGGACATGTGAAACAAGAATGCCATCCAAAATTAGTCGCATTTCCATGCATTGAGCTAGAAAATTGGATACACTACATTTTGAGATTAATCTATGGAGAATTTATGTGTTTGAATCAACCCATGAAGATAAAAAAGGAGATGATTGAGAAAGTTACAAGGTTATGATTATTTAGTGGTATTCCAGTATTAAAGGTTGTTTAAAATGACACGCTTCATGATGTTGTAGGTGCAATAACTGATAATAGATGAATAAAAGTCAATGATATAACATATGATCACGTAAAATTTGAAGAAATGGTTGCTAACTAAAGGGTTTATCACTCCAGTCCAGATAATTCATTTTATGGGCAACTATCTATATTTTATATCAGATGGTGGGAGAGAACAATGAATATGACCTCAGTTAAGTGTTGAAAGGATGAGTAATTGAAAACCTAATGAAGATTAAGAAGTAAAAAAGGATGTTTTCAAATTTGGTACTCTTACCTTCTGAATTTTCTTTAATTCCACGCAAGATTTCCATGGAGAAGATCTTGTGAATTGGTCTATTGATAGTCCAAATATTGTTCAAATAAGATAAATGATGTATAAAATGACTAGTAAAATTAGGTCAACGTGAATTTAGGGATATTTTAAGGGTTTCCAGAAGAACATGTATGATAGGGAAAGGATCCCTAAGACAATTTTCAAAGGTATTAGAAGGACATATTTTTATGGTTAACACTGATGAATGTCTATTTGAGGTCATCCCAGGATGTATTAGGGCATGCTAGTGGGATATGAAGTGGATAAAAAAAACCTAGATCTATATGCAAAAAAATTTATAAGAAAGAACAGGGATCCAAATGAACTAAGGTTTGGCACATACAATTGCAAAGAAATTTTGATGAGTATGGAATTAAAGAAGATTGAGATAGATAGAAATGTGAGAAAGAAGGTAGCCATGTGAAAGAATTCTTAAACTTCGACTTCAGTAGAACTACACTACCTTTTTATATTTAGGAACCTATTGAGGTTGGAGAATCAATTTCTTCCCCCATACATTCTCTAGTGGATAGACATAGAGTTCTAAAATGGTAAAACATAAAGTAATTCCACCTATAAAAGAGTTAAAGAAAAAGAATCCTGAGGAGAAGAAGAAGAAGCCAAAAGTCAAAAATGAAATTGAGAGTAAGAAGAAACAATAGGAGAAGATAAAAAATAGGAAATTTTGATTTAGAATGGTGATTAGAGGATAGACTTAGATGTTGCAGTAAATGAACTTAAGAGACGAAATGTAAGAGTCACACCTACGACACCTAAGTCTAGAAGGAAAAAATATTCTAGTGAAACCAACCAAGTGAGTAAAGAAACAAAACTAGAATATGATAAGATAGCTATTTCAATGAATAAAAATGGTGAAGAATATTACTGCTAATGGTGACTTGAGGTTAGTAATGAAATTATATGATAAACTTGACATAGAGGGAAAAGAGAGAAAGATGGAAGATGCAGTAGTTAAGTATATGTACAAGTTCAAAAAGGCTTGATTGAGATTTCCTTAACACTCCCAAGATCTCTATATAGCATCCTTGATGTAATGAAGAACACTACAAATAGGAAGGAAAATGAGTGGATAGAACAAGCAATAATAGAATTGTGTAATTATATATAAGTAGAAGAGATGAAAGATCTGATGAAAATGGAAGAACCCCACTTTAGAAAGAAAAAAAAAAGAAGGATGAAAATGTTGATGGTTGGTGAACTAGAATAAATAGTTAAGGAAACTAGAAGAATATTAACAAAGATATTGTTGAAGGAAAACCTATACGTTATTACTGAAACACAAGGAGCTAGCACTTCAACCCTTGTTAATCTTCCAAGTATATACATAGAAGATGTCAATGAGGTGTCTGATGTTCTGAAGATGGAAATATTGTTAGGTACAAGTATGAAGAAAGAGTCAGAGATGATGAAAATAAAATTAAAAGTGACAAATTGAGTCACTAATGAATATACAACATGGGAAAATGTCACTATGAACACAAAGGGTAAGGGTGCATTGAGAGGAACATAGATTGGAAAATAAAAACCAAAAGTAATGAATGTACCATAGAAAGTGAAAACTGAGGTAGGTATATAAAAATGACGTAATAGAGGTTCAACCTCTAAATAATATGTTACTCCTATAAACAAAGTAGCCAATGGAGGAAAAGGGGACCAAAAAAGATGTGAAGAGAGAATGGAGTAAAGGGAAATCAAGAGACATTGTTGAGGAATTACAAAATTTTATGTCAAAAGGTACCAGTGAGATGGATGTTAAATTGTGAAAAGGGCCAATAGATATAACAAATATTTCCCCACTTCATAAATGGGAGTCAGCTTAGGTAGTATAATCTCAAGCTAGAGAAGAGATTCTAAAGCATCATGTTGAGCACAACCAACTCTTAGAAAAATAATTTGAGGTGTTATAGAAGATGATGCCTACTTAAGTAAAATATGACACATTAAAACCATCTGATCAAGTTGGAAGCTTTCTTACCATAGTAGATTCTCAGTTCAAGTCACTTGAACATGTATTAGAGGTAAAATAAAAGAAGAAGGTCGATGCCAACAGATTTGAAGAGATGAAGCTGATACATGCACTTGAGAAGATACTTATGGATACCCACATTAAGGAGATGCAAAGAAATCTCAATAATGGTGGGAATGTGTATAGGTCATATTTGTCAATGAAAATTTTTGTAGTGGGTATATAAGAGTAGATCAAAAAGAATAAACATAAAATGGAGCAAATAACTCAATCAATTGATTCTCCAAATGCTTCTACATCAAAATTTGAGAGTCAGGTAATCTCTTTACTTGAAAGGATCCACAACTTGGAGAAAGAGATAGAGAAGGTGAAATGAAAAGTTAGAAAATTATGGATTCTATTAGCTCCCAAACTTAAAACACTTTCAAGTGAAATTAAAGAAGCACAAGTTCCTTTTGCAACATACGTCCTTTGAAATTACAAGTGGAAGAAGATGCAATATTTTTATTCAATAGAAATATCTCAATTTTGGATAGTCTTAAGCAAGGATGAGATCAATATATGCAGTTAGTGACAACTATATTTGCAAAAATCTTTCAATTAATGTAAGTTTCACAAAAAATTTATCATGTACATATATGTCAATAAATTTCTCATATCCATGGAATAAGGAGTGGTAGTGTAAATAAGACATTTAATGCTTAAGTTTTTGTCATTGATGTCAAAGGGGGAGTAGGGCATGTAAAAAAGATGTTGATTCTTTTAGAAGGAGTAATCTTTGGATAAATTTTTTGGAGGAAAAGTCTATGGAGTTAGACAATGTTTGGGACACTTACGCAAATTTTCAATAGATATTTGAACCATCAATGCCAAAGGGCAATATTATTGGGAAGAGACACTACATAGAATGTATATTGTGAGTGTATGTTGTCATTGATAAAAAATACATGATATCTATGTTTGTGATGCTTTTGGAGTCCAAATCAGATGTTATTTGGAGATTCAAGTAAGTACAGATCTTAGAAGTTGTTCATAGATGTTAACACACTTACAGACCGACATGGTGTTATATCTTTTCTTGAACATTGGAAATTTTAATTGGTGCTAACTTTGATAATTTAATTGTATAGCTGACCTAGTTATCCAACAAATTTGATTTTCATTGGAGGGAAATAAGTTGAATATGAAGATTTGACCGATTGGGAAAATATGTCACATTTTCTGAGACCATTTTAGGGTAGGTCAACTTGGTTGATATAATATTTTGGTGTGAACGTATATAATGAACTTATTTGGGTTTCCTAAGTTTGGTTAGATGATATTAAAGATTGTTTGATGGTTGGAAAAAATCAAAGAAATACAATAGACAAGAATTTTTGTGGTTTATAGTGATCTAATATTCTGATTGTGAAGAACATGGTAACATGATAGTTAGATATTGATTAGAGGATCAATTCAGTCTATGAGCCTACATCAAACTATAATCAAACATTTTTAGATATTAATATAGCAGTTAAATAATATAAGATCATTGGTATCATCTAATTCTTAGACAATGAGTCTTGTGTAGGGTTGTAGCCCAAGGCATTTTATTTTTAGAAGCAAACTCTAGGTAGTAGATCTGATTACATGTGCAATCCAATCAATTATAAGACTTTTTTTCTGTGAAATATTGTCTTTGTGGGTGTCATCCCCACTATGGTTTCCCATAATAGGGTTTCTATTAATATCTAATTTTCTTTAAGATAAATGACATATGTGAAGCTTAGAGAATGGAGGAAATTATTCTATTTCAATTAGCAACCTCCAGGATTTTAGAAGTGGACTCTTCATTTTATGTAGAGGGAAAAGAGGAAGAAGTAGGCTAATTACAAGAAAAGTGATACGCCAACCTTTTTACAATATGTAAGAATGCATGCACATGCTATCCCTAGAAATGGAATATCAAGGTAACCTTTAAACAAATACATGTATTAGGCATAGTCACAGATATCTATAAAAAAAATTTCAAAATATATGACATAGAGTGAGCCATACAATGATAATTTTAGAACAAAAAATCTTGTATTATAATCTATTCAACAGAAACCAAAGATGCATACACTAAATTCAGAAGATAGCACAAAAAACATTCATGAAATAATGTAACTTCAAAATACAAAAGGGAATGAAGAACGCTTGATTATATTATATATTATAATGAGAACTACAATTTGAAGGCATGAAAAAAAAATTTAAATATTTGTAAAATGCCCTTTTTTAATTTTAAAGATCTATATCATATACTATCTAAAAAACTTCTTTGAATCTAGAGAATAGGGAAAAAAAATAAAATGAAACTACACCACGTGGCATCATTTGCTGGGCTAAGAAGTTAAAACCTCAACAACTGGTCTGATAAGAAGGCAACTAGCACATGATCTATCAACCAAAAATAGATCCTTCGTCATTTTCTGTGAAACTACTAAGTTGCAAAAATTGTGCCAAAACTAAGAAAGAACCAAGTTTGTGGACGCAAAACATGTGGAAGCATTCAATTACAACAAGAAAGACATGTAGCACTTAGGCATGTAATAAATTCTTGAAAGAGAACTGAACCTCCTCAATCTCCCTTGGAGACGACCATGTGTATCACTTAAGCAAATCATGGTCCCACCAGCAAGAAAGGTAATACGTTTAGTGATGGATAAACACATGGTACTCAAGCATAGATTTAAACAAAAAGGAAGATAATTCTTCCTTTAAAATTCCCACTCTAGTGACAGATTGAAAGAACACATTGCATCTCGACCAGAAATACTGAAAGGAAGGAATATTAATCAAATGAAAAATCTCTCTTTAGCATAGTGGTGAAAAGATATCCATAGTTCTAGAAACTCTAAGGGAAACTTTTCCTATAGGATTTAGGACCCTAAATACCTAGATTCTAAACATCAGTTGCTTATGCATAAACCCAAATAATATTATCAATTATCACTTGTAATGGTAGCCAATCATCTTCTGAAGGAAAAACCTAGATCTTTAAACATTGGTATTCTTGATCTAACAAAATCAACTCCTGGAAAGATATGAAATTGAGGTCTTCAAAGTCTAATTCTAACAAGACCTATAGTCAAACAAAAAAATGAAGAATTTACTCAAAAATATCCACCTTTGGAGTTGCGTGGAGTACATGGAGGTCTGATTGATTAAGATTTTGGTAAACCTTCATGACCATCTCATCAGGCTGAAGCACAAAATAATTTGGATTGAAGGGGTATGGAAAGCTATGTTATTCAAACTCTTTGAATCACCCTTTTGTCTTTGTGACAACATACTCTAGATGAATAAGGAAGTCTAAGTCTAGAGAGTTACCTTATGGAAATTGATGATCATGTTAATGTTCTTCATTGATTCTTTGCAGTCCACCAACCACACTTTGACAATGTCTTGATCATATGCCACATATAGCTAGCTCACAAAAAATTAAGAACTTTGTAATTTTGGCACCACAAAATTGGAAAATGGTCAAAGATAATCTTGACCTCATTGCACAAAGAATAATCCTCCTTCTAGAAACAAAAGGTAGGTTGGAAATAATTAATGAATTTCTTAATCTTAGCCCACTCTAACAAAAGAATATCTTCAAAAATTAGAAAAATATCCATAAGAGGTGGAGGAATCACTTGAGACATCTTATTCAAAAGTTTTATTTTCTAGCTCCTTAATGATCATCTTATCTCCCAGTTCTTTCTCCTTTTTCTCTACCCTTCTCAATTGTTTTTTTTAGGGTGGCCACTTTTGTGCTTCGCTCTTGTATGGGCTTTTTTCTTAGAGATAATTTATCTTTTTCCTTATTCAATTTTGTCTCTAACTTATAATTTTGCTCATCTTCCTCAGATAACATATCATTCAAAACCTTAATCTATGCTTCCCTTCTTCTCTAATACTGGGTAAGAAGGACCTTAGAGAATCTTATCTCTTTCTCCAAGCACTCCTCCACTCTTAGTACTTGCAATTTATCTTGGAGATTTTTAGTATTGGGAAGGGTTTCGTATAACTGAGCAAGCTTAGACTCTTTTTATTTCCTCATCTTAAGGTATTCACCTTTTTCATTTTTCTTTGTTTGTATTTGTGGTTTTGTACTCTGCACCTACAAATGCAATGCATCCTTCTCTATTATTTCCTTCTGTATGGATTCTCAAAGCTACATAATTTCATTTTCCAAAGACTTCTTCCCAAGAGAGAGGAAATCATTTGTTGCCTTCACCTTCTCTAGATCCGTGGAATTCTTGTCAAGGCACCACACCTTCTGTATATAACCAAAGGAAAAAATCCTCTAGGATTATTTCACCAACACCACCCTATCCCATGGATACTTAGAAGTCAAACTTTCCCCTACACCCTTAACTAAAAAATGATCTTGTGTCATTTCACCTACTAGATTTACCACTTTCAACTTTAAAGGTTCAAACAATGGGTGTTGATGGTCCTCATTCTAGAATTTTTGTACACTAAGCTCAAGTAGTTTCAATGCATCTTTCATATTTTTCTTCTCCTTCCACTTTGATCAAGAAAGCCTAGCACAACTTCTTTATTTCTACAAGTATTCATACGACTGGATGAACTCCCATACAAATGGAACTCCATGAGGAAGAGCATATGGAATCTAGACAAGCATTTGGGTTTGCACTGGTATAGATGTTGTAGCAGGGGATAAAATAGGAATGTCCTATGAGTTATGGGTTGGTAGCATGGTGGTAGTGATGCACTAGAAGAGACCAGAGGAGGAGTGATATCAAAGGTTAAAGCTTGGGTTACTCCAGGTGTAGAAAATGAATTTGTAGCAGAGAAAAAATATGATATATGTGTACATTGGCATGGTAGATTTGGAAACTGCAACCATGCTAATTGATGTTCTTTGCATAGCATGGTGGACTGCCAAACATATAGCACTATTATGGGAGGAATTGTGGTAATGAAAGGCAGTTGAGAGAAAGGAGCAATATGATAAATAAGATAGTGATATGATAGAATAAGGGGTAAGAAACTTACCTAAATAAACACATAATCTTAGGTAGTGATCACAAGATTTGTTGTTTGGGTACTCCTGAACTACTACCATTATTTTGCCTTTTAGGAAATTGATTTGAATCAAAGCTTATAGCTTGATACAAAGGAGAAGTATAATATCTATTTCTTCTACTTTCTGTTTAAGATATTTTTGCAATTTCATGAGAGGTTGAAACTCCCATGGGCAGAGGGGCTTTCCCTTGCTTTCCTTTTTTTCTCCTAACCCCTTGAGGGTCCTCCATGCTAACCTCTGTAACAATGATAATCTCAAATTAAGCAGTTCTTTCATTAGGGGCAAAAATATGGTGAAATTGGATTGTCACAATTCAATTTGCGTAGTATTTCTTCAAATTTATCGTCAATGGAGAAATTTATGATACTTTTGGATTGTTGTACAATCTCCTACTTGTATATCTAGAAGGTTAATGGCGCAAGAGCACCCTAAGGTCTTTGATGGGTCTTTTTGTCATTTTGGCTTGTAGATTGGTTTGGCCAACCATCGGTTAATAAGGACTAAGTTATAAAGTCCCAAGTGTATTTAATTTGTGTCTAGAGCCAAGTGATTAGGGTTTAGTAATTGGTGAGGTCAAGTTGTATCTAGGGGTCTATGTCCTTAGAAGTCAACTAAAAGGTCAAAGGGTTGACCAAAAATCCAAAATGGAGTAGAACTAAATGGTTTTGATGTTTTTGAGTGTTTTAAGGCCATATAATAAGTCTTAGGAAAAATTTGGGACATTGTAAGTGATGAAATGTCATTTAAGCAAAAAATGTAAAAGTTATCATGACAACTTTGGCAATTTTGCAAAGTTGCCATGACAACATTTCCTAAAAACTAGGAAATGGATTTAATGGTGCCCAAATACAAACATGAGGGTAAGGACATGTGAGGGTAAGGTATATAATGTGGAAAAAACCCTAATCCAAGAGTTAGTTTTCATTTTGTATGACTGTGTGTGGAGAAAGAAGGATTTAGACTATACTTTCATGACAGTGCTTTGATCTAGTTGTTTAATGAATTGAAATTGTTTAATTAATAAATTGAGAACTTTTATGTTTTCATGTACTTACTTCTTGTGGAATTGAATTAATATTTTTGTGTGACTAGTGAAGGTTTTGTAAATTCTTTTTTTATTACAGTTTCACTGTCTGGTTCTGAGGAAACTATGTAAATATTCCTCCCTCTTGAATTCTCATGGTCAAACTCTTATGGACCCTTGGATTCAAGTAGGGGAATCCATGTAAATTATGTATATATTTTTTGGATTCATTTTTTGCAGGGGAAGCAATTTTAGCATCAATCCCTAGGCAAGTGCAAGTGCATTCTGGTTAGGTACTTCAATGAAACAGTAGCAGGAAAGCTTGCTCAGTGGATTGGTTTAATCCAATCAATGGTGGGGGAATGTAGAGATGAGAGTCCTTGTTAGTTGGATGCAAGGAGAAGTTTAGAGGATTTATGGAAGGCATTCAAAATTAACCAATAAACCAGGTTGTGTACATGTTCCCTAAAAACCATGAAAATAGGGGTTTCTTGGAAAACTAATGTATGGACATAATAGGGACTTGAGAACTTGGAAATCCTAGAGTAGAGGAAAAACCAACATTGAATCCATAACTATTTACCAAGGGTGGTAATGGATTTTTGGAGAAAATCCACTTTTCCAATGTATAGGAGGGCTAATTAGGCCTAAAGGCTACAAGGCCTTAAGAACTTGAAATATTGAACCCGATTGAAACTAGGGTGAAGGATCCAAAAAATTGGATCTAGGGAAGTTGAAAGAGAGCCAAGGAAGGTCAAGAATCCTACCATCATTAGGATAGGATAGTTTGGAAAGTAAGTGACTAGGAGAAGCCATGGATGTGAAGAGGCATGGAGAGGAAATTAGTGTCATTTTGAACTTGTTGAAGAGCTCCTAGTGAATTAGAGGATCAGATAGGAATCCTCTAGTTAGGGTGGTGATAGGAACCCTAAGGAGACCATGAAAATGTCTTTTAGAGAGAAAGAAAGCTCTAGGAGTGGAAGCTCCTCATCAAATTGGTATCAGAGAATATTGAAAGGCTTGGGATTGTATTAGTGTATGTCAAAGAGGAGTGAATCTCTAGGAGAGAACATCATGGTGACCAATGCAAAATTAGAAAGGGACTTGTCAGAGAAGAAAGACAAGAATAAGATTCTTAAAGAAGAAATGGAAGAAATGAAGATAAATATGGTAGAGGTTGTAGAGACAGCTAACAGGATAAAAGAGAAGATGAGTGAAGATAATGATAAGGGAAAGAAACCATTCCTTAAGGAACTCAAAGAATTGAGTGGCCAGGCTCTAGAAGGCATTCCAGCATTCTCTGGTAAGATGGATACTGAGATGGTTATGGAATGGATTGAAGGCATGGAGAACCACTTTGAATGTGATGGAATCACAGAAGCATAGAAGGTAAAGATATCCAAGTTTAGGCTAAGAGGACAGTTACTCACATAGAGGAAGTTTCTACAAGAAGAAAGGGACAAAGAGGGGAAGAAGCCCAAAGAAAATTGGAAATATATGGTGGAAAAGGTGAAGGAGAACTACCTTCCAGAAAAATATGACATTCATCTACACAAGAAAAGACAAAACCCTAGGCAAAAGGACCTATATGTGTGATCATATACCGAAGAATTCCAGAATCTTTGTCTTAGACCAAGAATAAAGGAGACATAGAGCATCAAAGTTGCTCGGTGTGTTAATGGATTAAGGTGGAATATACAAGAAGAGCTCAATCTTTTTACCCTAACCTCCATTCATATTTTCTTCCAAATGGCTTTAAAAGTGGAAGAGAAACTTAGAAAGAAGCAAGAATCTAACTCTAGAGGAAGAGGAAGTGGTAGAGAAAATAGAAGTGCCCATACAGCTAGTTTAAGTGGAAGAGGCAATGACAGTAGGATCCAAGGTGACTCAAAATATACAGAAAAAGGACATTAATCAAGAAATAGAGGTGGATACAATAGAGGAAGGGGTTCTTATAATAGTGGAAGAGGAAGATTAGGGGGTTTTGGAAGAAGTTGTTACTTTTCTTCCATGAAATGCTACAAATGTTGACAATTGGGGCACCCTAAATATAGATGCCCTGACAAACCCTAAGCTTCACAAGGAGAGAAAAAGATTTACTATATCCAAGAAGAGGACTATTCTAAAAGATTAGAGGTGAGCCTTTATTCAGAGAAGGGAGAACATCTCATGTTGAGAAGAATCATAATCAAGACACCCACCAAAGATGAACATAAGCAAAGAAGGGCTCTTTTTAGAGTCAATTTCAAGATATTGGGAAAAGTGTGCAAATTTATCATTGATTCAAGGTCCACAGATAATGTGATATCTGAGGAGGCAATAGAGAAGTTGAAACTCACCAAGATTCCACATGTGTGTCCCTATAAATTTACTTAGTTAAAAAAGGGGCAAAACATCTTGGTAAATGAGCAAGTGTGGGTAGAATTCACCATTGGCAAGTATCAAGATAAGATACTTTGTGATGTGTTTCCAATGGATGCATGCCATCTGTTGCTTGGAAGACCATGGAAGTATGATAGGGAAGAAATCCATAATGTGAAAGAGAACAAGTACTCATTCAAGAAGAATGGAGTAACTTTAAAAATTCAGTCTTTGATAGAGGAAGACATAGTGGAGAAGATAGAATCCAGTACACTATTGATGACTAGGAAGGAATTCCTAAGGGATGTGAAAGAGGAAGGAGTTGGCTATGTAATCATATTGAAGCCAAAGGAGGAGGAGACTCATAATAAAGCACACGTGCTAGAAGAAGTGAAACAATAGTTGGATCAGTTTAAGGACATAATATGTGAGGGTACACCAGCTACACTGCCATCAAAGAGGGGGATAAGTCATCAGATTGACTTTGTGCCAAGATCATCTTTCCCAAACAAGGATGAATATAAAATGACACCAGAGAGAAAAAGGAGATAGCCAGGAAAGTACAAGAAATTTTGGACCAAGGGTTGATTAGAAAGAGCATAAGGCCATGTGCTATCCCAGTGTTGTTGGATCATAAGAAGGGAGGTAAGAGGAGAATGTGTAATGATTCTAGGGAAATTAATAGGATAACTATTAGATATAGATTTCCTATTTCTAGAATAGAAGATTTAATGTATTCTTTGGGGGGTGCTAAGTTATTCTCTAAAATTGATTTAAACAGTGGGTACTATCAAATTAGGATGAAAGAAGGTGATGACTGGAAGTCAGCCTTGAAGACTACAGAGGGGTATATGAATGGTTAGTTATTCCCTTTGGGCTTACCAATGCACCTAGTACCTTTATGAGGGTGATGAATGAAGTCTTGAAAGACTACATTGTTGTATTTATAGTTTTTTACCTAGATGATATCTGAGTCATTTTTAGAAAAACAAAGGAGGATCATATTAAACACTTGGAATTAGTGTTGAAGAGGCTGAAAGAAGAAAATGTCACCATCAATCTTGAAAAAAGTGAGTTTATGAAGGAAGAATTAGTCTACCTAGGATTTGTAGTCTCCCAAGGTGACTTGAAGATGGATAAGGAAAAAGTAGAGTCCATATTGAATTGTCCTACTCCAAAGATAGGGACTGAAGTTAGGAGCTTCCATGGGTTATCACAATTCTATAGGAAGTTTATTAGAAGATTTAGTGAAATCTATTCTGCAGTCCTAGAGACCATTAAAGGAGGGCTGAAAACCAAGTTTGTATGGACCAAGGAAGCTAATGAGGGGTATGAAAGGTTGAAGAGAGAAGTAGCCACCCAACCTATATTGTTGTTACCAAGTTTTGACAAACCTTTCATAGTAGAGTGTGATACAAGCAGCATAGCAGTGGGGGCTCTCTTAAGCCAAGAAGGCATGTCAGTGGCATTTTTTAGTGAGAGATTGAATGAGGCAAAGTATAGGTACTCTTCCTATGACTTGGAACTATATTCTCTTGTAAAATCCCTAAAGAAATGGAGACATTATTTATTTCCTAAAGGGTTTTTTGTCTTTACAGATAACCAAGCAATGAGTTAAATCAATACTCAAGACAAACATAGTTTAAGACACATCAAATGGATGGATTTTTTGCAGACATACACCTTCACTATTAAGCATAAGAAGGGGGTACCAAAAATAAAGTTGTAGATGCCCTTAGTAGAAGGATACTTACCATACAAGAGATTTATTTTTAAAGTATAGGGGTTGAAGGATTTAAGGACCTTTATGAAGGATATGCAAACTTCTCAGTGATCTACAATGTGTGTAAAGAGTTTGAGAATCACTTTCACAGTGAGTATGTAGACTACACTCTTCAGAAAGGATTGTTTTTCAAAGGGAAACAATTATGTGTTCCAAGGGGATCCGAGAGGGAGAATATCATCCAAGAAAAACATAATTAGAGTTTGAGTGGACACTTTGGATTGAAAAAGACTTTGGATCTAGTGGAGAGATTCTATTGGTCGCCAAAAATGTAGAGAGATATAAGGAGATATATAGAACAATGTGGAGTGTGCCAGAAAGAAAAAGGGACTTCATCAAACGCAGGCTTATATCAGCCATTCCCCATCCCAAGTAAACCATGGGATTGCATAAGTATGGATTTTATAATGGGACTACCTAGGAAACCTACTAGTTTAGACAGTGTGTTTGTGGTAGTGGACAGGTTTAGCAAGATGAACCATTTTTCCCATGCAAGACAACACATCATACTAGCCATATTCCCCATTTTTTCTTTAAAGAGGTAGTGAGAATAAATGGCTTTCCAACAAGCATAGTTTCACATAGAGATGTGAAGTTTATGGGACATTTCTAGAAGACACTTTGGAAAAGGCTAGGAACACACTTGTCACATAGCTCACCTTATCATCCTCAAACAGATGGCCAGATAGAGGTGATCAATAGGCTACCTATTAATTTGTTGAGATGTTTGACAAAAGAATATGGACAAAGTTGAGAGCAAGTGATAGCACAGGTAGAATTTTCCTATAATGATAGCACAAATTGGACTACTAGTAAGAATCCATTTGATATTATCTATGGGTTACACCCAAGGGGTGTACTTGACTTGAGAGATCTACAAGGATATGAAGGCATCAGTGGTCATGATGATGATTTTTCTCAGTCAATGAGAGAGGTGCATGAACAAGTTAGAAAGACATTAATCAAGGTAAATCAGAAGTTAAAGACTAAGACGGATAAAGGAAGAAGAGATCTACAATTTGAAGTAGGTGATCTAGTAATGGTGTTTTTGAACAAGGATAGGCTATAAAAGGGGATACCTAGTAAACTACAGATGAAAAGGATTAGGCCTTGCAAGGTGTTGGCCAAGTATGGACCCAATTCCTATAAGGTGGAACTACCCCAGGAGATGTTAATTTCTCCCATCTTCAATGTGAAGGATTTGATAAAATATAAAGGGCCAAAAATGCATAAAGTACAATACAATACTAAGGTGAACAAGGATGTGGGGTAGTTCAAGACTCTGGATCAGATCAAACCACAAGCTAAAAGGATACAGGATTCAAGAGTGGAAAAGAAGACCAAGCATAAGATATACATGGAACATATAGTAAAGTGGAGATAGAAACCAGAGTCAGAAGCTACTTGGATAGCTGAAAGTGACTTCAAGAAACATGGAATCAGTGAGGAGTTCTGGACACCATAAGTACCCTAGTTTGTTTTTTGTAGGGGGAGAATGGTGCAGGAGAACCCTAAGGTCTTTAATAGATATTTTTATCATTTTGGATTGTAGGTTTGTTTGGCCAACCATCAGTTAATAAGCACTAAGTTATAAAGTCCCAAGTCTATTTAATGTGTGTCTAGAGTCAATAGTGATTAGGGTTTAGTAATTGGTGAGGTCAAGTTGTATCTAGGGGTCTATGTCCTTAGAAGTCAACCAAAGGTCAAAGGGTTGACCAAAACTCCAAAATGGAGTGGAACTCATGGTTTTGATTTTTTTGAGTGTTTTAAGATCATATGATAATTTTTAGGACCAAGTTGGAACATTTGAAGTGATGAAATGTCAATTGAGCAAAAAATGTAAAAGTTGTCAAGACTACTTTGGCAACCTTGCAAAGTTGTCATGACAATATTTCCTTAAAACTAGGAAAGGGCTTTAATGGTGCCAAAATCCTAACATGAGGGTCAAGAAATGTGAGGGTAAGGTATATAAGGTTGACAAAACCCTAATCCAAGAGTTAGTTGTCATTTTGTATGGACTGTGTGTGGATAAGGAAGGATTTAGATAGTATTTTAAAGAAATGTGCTTTGACCCAGTAGTTTAATGGATTTAAATTGTTTAATTAATGGATTGAGAAATTTTATGTTGGAATGTAATTAATTTTTTTGGCATTTTATTAATCTTTTTGTCTGACTGGTGAAGGTTTTGTAAATTATTTTGTTAGTATAGTTTTGATGTCTGGTTCTGAGGCATTTATGCAAATATGCCTCCCTCTTGAATTCCCGTGGTCAAAATCATATGGAATCTTGGATTAAAGTAGGGGAATCCATGTACATTGTGTATATATTTTGTGAAGTTGGTTTTTGCGGGGGAATCAATTTTAGTATCAATCCCTAGGCGAGTGCAAGTGCAATATGGCTAGGTGCTTGAATGGAATAGTAGCAAGAAAGCTTGCTCAAAGGATTTGTTGAATCCAATAATTTGTGGGGGAATGTAGAGAGGAGGCTTCTTATTATTTGGATGAAAGGATAAGTTTAGAGGATTTGTGGAAGGAATTTAAAACAAACCAACAAACCAGACTGTGTACATGTTCCCTAAATACCATGAAAATATGGGTTTCTTAGAAAAATAGTGTACGGATAGAATGGGGACTTGAGACCTTGTAAATCCTATAGTAAAGGAAAAACCCACAAGGAATCCATAATTATTTCTAAATAATATTAAGGTATTTTGTGAGAAAATCCACTTTTCCAGTGAATAGGAGGGCTAATTAGGCCTAAAAGGCTACAAGGCCTTAAGAACTAGAAATCTTGAACCTGATTGAAACTAGGGTGAAGGATAAACAAAATTGGATCTAGGGTAGTTGAAAGAGAGAAAAGGAATGTCAGGAATCCTACCATTAGTAGGATAGGATAGTTTTGAAACTAAGTGACCATGAGAAGCCATCGATGTGAAGAGGAATGGAGAGGAAATTAGTGTGATTTTAAACTTGTTAGAGAGCTCCTAGTGGATTAGAGGATCATATAGGAATCCTCTAGTTAGGGTGATGATAGGAACCCTATGGAGACCAATAAAAGGTCTAGTAGAGAGAAAGAAAGCTCTAGGAGTGGGAGCTCCCCATTAGATAATCTCTTCTCTTCTGGCCAAGCATCATCATCCATTTTTTATCAGAAGACGGGTTTTGATTTTTTGGGAGGGATCTAAATTGGAAATAGTCTTATAAATTTTTTGCCTTAGAGAACATTTATCCTAAGGAAATTAAGGTAGATCAATATACAAAATCACATCCTCTCCTATTGGGCTCATGTGTTTGTCCCAGTAATCACGAGGTACATGCCTAATAGATTTTTTATTCTTTGATAGGAATCCATTGTGTTCAAAATTCCACTTGTCATCAACTAACAAGAGCCCAATCTAAAGAAGTTGTGATTTAGGCACCCTTTCTGTATCTAGCCTTCTCTCCACCATGAAAGTTTCTAGGGTTTTCTTATTCAACATTATGGTAGTATCATGGTTTCTTACTCATATATGTTTCTCCACAAAAACCATTTTCCTAAATTTTTTTAGAGCTAATGTGTGATTATATACGCAGAAAGAAAGGTAGAAAGGCTTCTCCATGAACAAATGAGCTCTTACTAAAGAAAAATCTCTTCAAGATAACCATTCGCAATGATGGTTACATGTGGCCATCCAGCCAAGTTTCTTTGGATTGAAATATAGGATGGAATCTATTCCTAGAAGATCGTGAGTTTCGGGGACTAAGAAGGAATGAGAGAAAGCATAAAAATCATATGTGGCTTACAAAACTAGGGTCCATACTGTTACTTGAATATTTTCTCCTCTTTGAATATGATTTTCTAGGTTCAAGAAGAGACTGAAGAAGTTGTCTTTCTTAGATAAAAATATGTGCACAATGTATGAGGAATACGTGAACATAAACTGTTGTAGAAAATTTTCAAGTTGCGAGTGAATTTATTCAGACAAGATCTTGACAATGTCATAATACAAAACCTCATTTTTGTTGCTCAGCTTGAAGAGAATACTTGTTTGAAAAGGGTGGATATTATAGTCATGGTTGAAACCATAGACATAGGTCAACATGGATCAAACTTCTTGTAGGTCCTTACTAGAAAAATTATTGATAAATGGGGGAAATTGTAGTGGTTCCATATTTCTTGAGTTTTTACCCTTCACCAAATTATAAAAACTTTGAGCATCCCATTTTTTCTCTAGGTTATACCACTTTGAAGTGATGTCCCACTTTTAGGCATGAAGTAAAATCATGCGAATGAATTTTTTAATTTTTGACCCCTTTGAGTGCGTAGGGGTGTTCGTGTGAAGGGAAAAAACCCCTTCGCGCGAACTAGACAAAATGGGGTTTCGCTCGAACTAGACCCAATTCAAGAAAACCCTGTGAATGAACAAAAAACAATAATTTTGCACAAATTTTCCATGGAGGGTTGTCCCTAACCCCCTTGGCTAGAAGGGGTGTTCGAGAGAACCCCCCTAAATTTGGGCTTCCTCTCCAAAGCCAACAAAATTTTTAATATTTTTTTCCCTTTGAAGGTCTCAATAAAGGACCAAATAAAAAATCTTCTAAAACCCAAATGGCAGATGATTCTACTCAAAACTAGCTTTACAAAGAATGTGATTTTAATATATATTGAGTTCATTATGACTTTCTATTTTTAGTTTAATTAAACAGAGGTTATCTCGCCATTTAGCAACTTCTCTCTTTGAGGCTTCAGGAAAATAGTAAATTAGGACAAAAAATTATGAAAAGTATGTGGGAAAAGATTATTTGTGTTATCTTTCTATGAAAAAAGGAAAAATTGAATTTTGATAAATACAGATCATGTTAGAGTGATCCAAGTGACCTCATGTCTAAATTACGGTTACTGTCACTTTAGAACTTAATAAAGTATAAAATATTGGCCCAAAATGAATGAACCCAATTGCATACTTCAGATATTGAAATTAAAAATATAAGTTTGAAATAATTACATCTTTATCATATTTTTAAAAAAAGTTATGCTAATCCAACTGATAGTCACTTCTTAAAAACACTATTTTTTTCACACAAACCACTTTTCAAAGGAGAAGAAAAAGTGAATTTAAATGACCTCAACCTGGGTCCCCCTTTCAAATCTGGAATCTTGTCGGCTGTCGGGGCGCATAAAAAATTTAGTTTTCCCGCTTTCAGGTCGGCTTTCTGAAGCGTTGATTCCTAAATTATATTTAATATAGGTCCTTTTATAGGGGTATGGGTTTAATTAGAATTTAATTATCCTATGTACGCCTCCTTGGAAGATTGTGCCCTAATTTCATATAAAAGGAAGCATTTTTCTCTCATTTTCTCTAAGTCTTCCAAGTGCAAAATGCTCTAATCAAGATTTTTCTCAAGCATCCATTGTTCTCAAGCTCTCAAGGTGTTCAAGTCTTCTTCTCAACCATTCAATTTCTCCATTGAAGATCAAGGATTTAGGCTTTCAAGCCCTTGAAGGGATTAGGTGCAAACATTCAAGATTCATCATTCAAATCCTAGATCTAGCCATCATGGTGGTGTGATCTTCCTTCAAGATCCTTGGTGCCTCTTCAAGACTCTTTCATCATCTCTTGAAAGTGGATTTCAAGAATAAAATCATGGAGGTTTATGGTTCATATTGAGTTCATGCTTTGATATTTACATACTTGCATACATCTTAATTTCAATTACATATTTATTGAATATCATAGCTTCATTGTTAGATTCAATTCTACTACATGTTAGCATTCTATACTTTATTTATTTCAAGGTTAATTCCTAAATTAGGGTTTGACTAAGGAAAACCCCTCCCCCACAACAAAACAATTCCCTTTTTCTTGTAGGTACAAGTACAAAATAGTGGATTTGAGCCCAGATCTGGATACCCTTTTTGGTAAACTTTCAGGATCCACAAACAAAGTCACTTTCAGATCTATGCAGGTCATGGTTGACATTATTGGGTTAGGGTTGACATTTGTGGGTCAAGGTTGACCTTTCTCATAAGATGACATGAGAACGGAAAATGATTTCTACGTTTTGTTCGTCTCTACATTTTGGTTCGGTATCAACTGTCAGTTTTTCCAGAAATAGTCTACAGACCTCAGAAAATAGCATTCTTTGATCTACAATATTTCAAGGTTAGTGAATTTCTCCCATCACTTCAATTACAGTCATACATCATTCCTATACATAGAATTAACAGAAATTAAGGTATTTCCTTTGTTATTCTCCTTTCCAAATAGTTGATTTATTTGTGCATTAACTCTTCTCTTGGGGTTGATCAACTTGGATCTCCCATTTGTGAATTTGGGAATTGAAAAGGAACATCTTATCTTCCCCTTAATCACAATTACAATACATAATCAATTCAATTCAATCAAGGTTAAAAGAATAAAAAACAATCTAGGTAATTCAAAGAACAATCTACACCTTACATTTCACTATAATCAATTCACAAACAATCTATAAATCAAATCAATCATTTCTATACCTTATCTATTTTTAGTAACACAATCCAATTCAAACATGTTACATTTGAATCAACATTTTTTAATTCCAAGTGTTATATTTTATCTTACATTTTGGTAACATCCATTTCCAGTGTTACATTTTGGTGAACCTGTGATAGACAACTCCTCTTTGGTGCGAGATTTACATCTTAGATTACAATTTGCATACACAAACGCTTCTTAAATTTTCAACGTGAAATTCTTTTGGTGTATGGCTATTTTTCTCATTATCCTTCTTTTAGCATCTCTTTATAGTACCTATGATGTCTATGAGAGTATTATTCATTTTATCATGTTTGTCAATCTTCATGTTTCACTCGCTTATGCTATTTTAAGATTGACCAATACTAGTCTCCCTAGTTTCAAAACTTTAATTAAGGATTTGTGTAGTGGACTTATTGTTCTTTTAGATTATGTGAATAATTTGGTAGATGATACCTCATTACCTAATCTTCCTAATTCTAATCTTAATATTCCTAATCCAATAATTTCTAATAATCTCAATCCTATTCTTCCATCTTCCATCCCTAGTTCTTCTCATACTTTTGTTAAGGCTCAAACTATGGTACAACATGAGGATGTGCAAGAATTTCTAGATTTACCTTCCCCTTCTTATCCTACCCATGATGATAATAAAGGGAAATCCAAAGAAACTCCTCCTAAAATCATTGTTCCACCTTACACAACATTCTCTCACAAGCATCATAATCAATCATCTCCCATAAATACTATGCAAGATAGGTATACTAATGGATACACTATGGTAGATAAATAAGGTTATAAGGGTTTAGGGCTTGGTGTTAATGAACATGGCATTAAAAACCTGATCAATGTATCTCCTAAACATGATATGCATGGTATAGGATATTCATCTTCTCAATTTCATGTGGCTGATATTAACTATCGTCCTCCTCTTGATATTCTTCTTCCCACACCTACCTTAGATTATTATGACACTCCTCAAGATGTGGCTAAGAAAGTATATATCTAGTTAACAAATTCCAAGAAAGAAAGTTTTAAACCTATTCCAAAAAATGCTTTACATAAGTACAAATGTCCTTTCTACAATAGTAATAAACATTTACTTGCTGATTGTGTGCATTTCAAATTATATGTTAGAGATAGAGCTTCTCGTGGAATTATATCTTATTCCCGAGTGGTACTACAATTTCTTCATAATTTTGACATAGGGTATTCCCCTTCTTCTTCTACAAGTTAGACTATTTTTCTCCTCTTGTCTCTTAAGCTGGGGGGCAAGAGGTATTTTATTATAGTCTTAGAGGATCCATTATATTATTAGTATTAATGTGGCTTTGAGTATAATTGGTTATTCTTTCTACATTATATCCTTATAACTTCCTACACTCATGATATTCCTTCTCAGACATTTGTTTTGTAAGGATATCTCTTATTCTTATAACTTTGATATAATTTGATATATCCTTATTGTCATCCCTAGGGGGAAAGGTATTTTCTCCTTCTACCTCTATCTAAGGATCTTCTTTCCTTAGCTTAGTGGCATTTGTTTATATTGCAAACATTATTTTCCTTATAAAGATCTATGTTTTGACCATGGACACCTTCTTATTTGAGAGGTGAATGTCCTAGGTCATTTCCTCTTCTTTATTTTTTAAATTATGGTCTTTATAAACTCTTTCCCTTGCTTTTTGGTTAGTGTTTGTTATCCTTCATTCTTAGATTCCTCATCCTCCTCATTACAAGGAACTTGATGGTTGAATCTTGGGTCCCTCTTGCTTTTCAAAGATGGTATTTTATCCTAAGAACTCCTCTCCAGTAGGGCTCTTGTTGATAAGATCTCTTCCTCTTCGAGGATCCTTTTTCCATAAGTGACATATCTATTTCACGATTATCTATGTTCTTAGATGTAAGGGTCAATACTCTTCACTAAGAATATGGTATACATTGTTGTTAGGTTGGCTATCTCCTTACTTTGTGAAGTAGGTATCCTTTCTTCTTCTTCCTTATCCTACCTAGTGGATAGCCATGATAAGGAGGGGGGAATATATAGGGTCTCACTTGTATTATAATTTATACTTATTTACATTTTGTAGCATGCTAAATCCTTGGGAGGTAACGCACATAAGTTGCTAAATCCTGAAGAGACGCGCATTTTTATTTTTATGTTTGTTAAATCCTTGGAAGGTAATGCACATAAGTTGCTAAATCTTGAAGAGACACAATTTAACTTTTATGTTTTCTAAATCCTTGGAAGGTAATGCACATAAGTTGCTAAATCTTGAATGGACACGCATTTTATATTTCATAGTGATACAAGAATGTTGATCTTTGGATATTTTCAAGAAGCCATCAGAAGACGCACTTACAATTACAAGCACAGTTTATGGGTGAACCTGTTGGGGGCTCTCCCTTCTTGGTGATTCATAGTAAGGTGGGAATCCTACTAGGTGAGGTAATCACTATTTCTTTTCTTTCTTTCGCGTTCATGCTAGTAGGATTAGATCATGAAGCTATGTTATATATAGTGTTGTTATTGTCTTACTTATGTAGTCATGTATGTTCTCTATGATTAATGGCTCTTTATTTCTATATCTTTATGTATGTATGTTGAGTTAGAATCCTTCATTTGGGGGCTCATTTCCCTGACTTAGTGATATTCTATCTCATTGCAATCCACTAGGATCCTTTTCCTCTAAACTTTACCATCAGCACATTCGATTTTTGTACTCCCGCTAAAGTGGGGGCTTAATGTATCATCTTAAAATGGAAGTACTTCCATGTTAAGAGTGTTTATCCCTCCTTAGGGGACTTTTTTGACCTCTACCATATCATCATCCTATTTTTGCATCATCTCATGCTTCTGTGTTTGTTCAGGACGCTGATTGGGCCTCTCCGAGCACCTCCTACCCCACCTGGCATATTTTCTAGGGGTTCTAACCCCTAGGTCAGGGTTGACCTCGACCCTAAACTAGGTAAGGGTTTACCTTGACCCTGACCTAGGTCCCCCTTTCAAATATGGAATTGTGTCGGCTGTCAGGGCTCATCAAAAATTCAATTTTCCCACTTCTGGGTCAGCTCTTTTGGGTTCCAAAGTGTTGATTCCTAAATTATATTTAATATAGGTCCTTTTCTAGGGGTATTAGTTTAATTATGATTTAATTATCCTATGTAGGCCTCCTTGGAAGATTGTGCCCTAATTTCATATAAAAGGAAGCATTTTTCTCTCATTTTCTCTAAGTCTTCCAAGTGGAAAAAGCTCTAATCAATATTTTTCTCAAGCATCCATTATTCTCAAGCTCTCAAGGTGTTCAAGTCTTCTTCTCAACCATTACTCCATTGAAGATCAAGGATTCAAGCTTTCAATCCTTTGAAAGGATTAGGTGCAAACATTGAAGATTCATCATTCAAATCCTAGATCTATCCATCATGGTTGTGTGATCTTCCTTCAAGATCCTTGGTGCCTCTTCAAGAATCTTCCATCATCTCTGCAAAGTGGATTTAAAGAATAAAATCATGGAGGTTTATGGTTCATATTGAGTTCATGCTTTCATATTTACATACTTGCATACATCCAAATTTCAATTACATATCTCTTGAATATCATGGCTTCATTGTTAGATTCAATTCTACTACATGTTAGCATTCTGTATTTTATTGATTTAAAGGTTAATTCCTAAATCAGGGTTCGACTAAGGAAAGCCCCTCCCCCACAAAAAAAAAATCTCCTTTTTCTTGCAGGTATAGGTACAGAAAAGTGGATTTGAGCCCAAATCTGGATACCGACAAACTTTCAAGATCTGCAAACAAAGTCACTTTCGGATCTATGCAGGTCAGGGTCAACAATATTGGGTCAGGGTTGACATTTGTGGGTCAAGGTTGACCTTTTTCATAAGATGACATCAAAATGGAAAATGATTTATAGGTTTTGTTCACCTTTGCGTTTCGGTTCGGTACCAACTGTCAATTTTTCCAGAAATAGTCTACAGACCTCAGAAAATAGCATTCTTTGATCTGCAATATTTCAAGGTTAGTGCATTTCTCCCATCACTTCAATTACAGTCATATATCATTACTATACATAGAATTAATAGAAATTAAGGTATTTCCTTTGTTATTCTCCTTTCCAAATAGTTGAATCATTTGTGCATTTGGGAATTGAAAAGGAACATCTTATCGTCCCATTAATCACAATTGCAATACATAATCAATTTAGTTCATTGAAGGTTAAAAGAATCAAATAAAATCTAGGTAATTCAAAGAACAATCTACGCCTTACATTTAAAGATAATCAATTCACAAACAATCTATAAATCAAATCAATCATTTCTGGTGCTCTGCTAGGGTTTTTTCACCTTGCGTCCATCTCTACATTTCTGTCCTTTGCACATACTATAGTTATTATGGGAAATAGCTTAGTATTTATGGCTCTGGCCACTTCCCACCAAGCAGTTGATGCTGGTGTTGGTGTGGTTACGGATAGCAATGGCGCTGCTAGGAAAACACCCCTGCAAGTTTGTACCCAAAGTCTTCCATGAGGTATGTCTCAACCTGACATTGTTTTACCCATTAATGAATTCAATGATGCATGCACTTGGCTTGAATCACACACCCTAATTGGCTATTTTCTAGGTCGCAACCCCCCTGAACATGTTCTCAAGGACCAGGTTGCGAAGAACTGGACTCCTCACAGAATCCATCTTGAAGGCATTCAGAGCCTTACTAAAGGCTTTTTCCTTTTTTTCTTTTCTAACCCCTCCCATGTGGAGGCTATCTTTGCCAAAGGTCCTTGGAATATCAGGACCTAGCTGTTAATTTTCCAGTGCTAGTCTTGTGACTTCTCTTTCTCTAATGACAACAAGCTCAAGGTCCCAATGTGGGTTGAGTTCCCTGGTCTCCCCTTACCTTGTTGGCCTTTCATGCAAGCCATAGTGCAAAAGCTTGGTAGGGTTATATGTCTCAAGCATGATCATTTTCTTAATATGTGCCCTCACATGAGGCTCTGTGTTGAGGTTGACCTTTCTAGGGACCTTAAAGAGTCCATAGAGATTCAGGTTGGTGATACCACCTTCACCCAGAAGGTTCTCTATCTTAACCTTCCTAATACTTGCTTCCGATGTCAATCAGCGGAGCATAAGATTAAGGACTTCCCTCTGGTATTGCCTCGCTCCAAGCCTACTCCCAAGGATGCTAATACACAACCAATTAAGGCTGGCAAAAAAGAAGCTGGAAACAAAGAAGATGGAAAAAAAGATGAATGGGTCATTGTCGGTCACTGTAAAAAGCTCCCCAAGAAGCCTGTTTTGGCTCCCGCCTCCCATCCGCCACCCACTGATAACAAAATTTTTTTGGAAACCCCTGTTATCAAAGTTTCAAACCCTGTGGAGTTGGGGAAAAATGTTTCCATCGCCCAAGTTTTTGTTCCTGCAGTCAGTTTGCCTTCTACGGCTGCCAAAATTGTTCCCTCCAGTTCCTTTTACCACTCTCACAACCATTATGGGCATGCTGAGGCAATGCACACTGGCATGCAGGATAAGTGGTGTAATATTTCTCTAGATTTTCCTGGGTCTAGTTTCATCCCAAGGTATTTGTCTAATATATTTGCCTCCCTTGGGGACAAGGATGGAATGGACGACACTGGTATTCCATGAAGTACATCTCTTGGAATGTTTGTGGGTTGAAAGACCTTCACAGAAAATATTCTATCAAGGATTTCCATAAGTGGTTTTTTCACCTAGATGTTTTATGCCTCCAGGAAGTTAAGATTTCTGGTTTCATGCTTGATGCTACTTGTAAATTTATTTGGCCTAAGAGCCTTGGTCTCTATTCTCAGCACGAGGCTGGCCAAGGGAGAGTTGTTACTCTCCTCTCTCCTCGTTGGCATTCTCTGCTGGTTAGTCATGGTTCAGATCCCATGCAACGAGTGGTTTGGGTCACTTTCATTATTGAGAATCATTCCTTTGGCATAGTTAATGTTTATGCTCCCAATGATGTTCTTGAAAGATCTCACCTTTGGTTGTGGCTTGCGGATTCTCTACCACCTGCTACTTGGATTGTTTGTGGGGACTTCAATATGGTGGAAATGGCGGGTGACAAGGATGGTTTTCTGCCATTTGGATGGACAACTGGTGAGAGAGAATCTTGGTATTACATGTGCAATAAATTAGGGATTTTTGATCCCAATGTGGGCCACCGCCATTCTGATGGGGTCTGGCACACTTGGTCTAATTATAGGGCTTCTTCTAATAGAATTCATAAAAGGCTTGACTGTGCCATGATCTCGGCTCAATATTTTTTTTCTTCTCTGATAAGGAAGCCTTACCTATCCTTCCTCTTGTTGATGTGACCTTGTCAGACCACTATCCCATCCAATTTAATATTGTTTGGCAGACAGCGAAGGCTAGGCCTCCCACCATGCAATTCTACTTTAATACTTTTGTCCTTTAGCATCCTACCATTATGGCCCACATTCACCACATTTGGAACCTGGAGCCTAGACCCACCTGCTTGACAGGTTGGATTTAATGGTGGAATGATGCCCTCAGGCATACGGCTCACTTTTTACGCATCTATGGCCGACAATTGGCCAATTGTCATCGTAGATCTTATGATGCGAACACCAAAGCCTTGCATATTTCCATCGAAGCCCTTGCTCAGGACCCCTTCAATCAAGAGTTTCAATTCAATCTTGCCAAGTTAGATCATCAGAAGCAAGTGGCCAACAACCATGCTGCGAGAGGAGCCCAGATCAAAGCCAGGTTGCACTGGTTAAAGGTTGGAGATCAAGTCTCTAAAGAGTTTTTTACTTCCCTCCATCCTTGGCATACTAGTACGGGCATAGCCAGAATCTGTGAAGGTTTATCTCTTTTCACAGAGCTTCCTGATGTTTTGCAAGCCTTTGTTTTCCATTATGAACAAGTATTTTCTACTTAGGGCCGCTCCCTTGCCAACGAGAAGGCCCTCAAGGATTTCATTGCGGTGGTTCCTCAGTGTCTCTCCCCTACTCAGTGGGTCTTTTGTGACCAACTTTTGTCCCTCCATGATCTTCAAGAAGCTATGTTCGCCATGGCTGATGACAAAGCCCCTGGTTGTAATGGCTTTCCTTGTGAGTTTTACAAAACCCTATGGGATGCCATTGGCCTGAATCTTCACCAAGTTTACCTGTAGGCCTTTCATACCCAATCCCTTGGGGATATCATCAATCAAGGGAATATCAAGTTCATTCCCAAGTCTAGGGATCCTAAAGATGTTTGCAACTGGTGGCCCATCACTTTGCTCAATGTCTCTTATAAGATCATTGTGAAAGCTCTGGCTCTTAAGATCTGACACATGCTTCTGCAAATTGTTCGGCCTGAACAAACAGGGTTTATTAAATCAAGATTTATTCTTGACAACATCATTGCTATTTGGGAAGGTATGGAGTGGGCTTGAAAGTCTAACCAGAAAGCCCTTTTTCTCAAAATCAATTTTGCTAAAGCTTATGATCATATTGAATGGCATTTTATCCTTGCTATGCTTCACGCTATGGGTTTCAGCCCAAGATTTCTTCAATTTATATAGATTCTCTTCAATGATGCCTCCGCCTGCATTACCATCAATGGTCGTCAGTCTTCCAACTTTGGCCTTTTTCGTTCCATTCGCCAGGGCTGCCCTCTAGCTCTTGCCCTTTATGTGTTAGCAGCTGAAGGGTTTGGATATTTGCTTGCTCATTCCATTTCTATGGGAACTGTCAGGGGAATCTCCATGCCGAATTCTTCTCAATAGCTAGTCAATGACCATTTTGCCGATGATTCCTTCCTCACCTTGGCAGAGGATGAAGAGAATATCAAGGCAGCCTTGCAGTGTTTAGAGACTTTCTTCTTGATCTATGGCTCTGCCATTTAGTGGCACAAAACCCTTTTTTATAGACAGTCATCTCTTCTCGAGCCTCCCTGGCTTTCACAGTTTGGTTGGAAAAAAATTCAGCATGGGGAGATATTCCGGTTTTTGGGTATTCCCTTTGCTTTTCAAGGCAATCCTACTTACTAGATCATGAAGCCACTTTCCCTTGTAGGAAAATTCTAGATCTGCTCCAAAGTTCTAGCCGCTACACATGTTTACTACTCCTCTTGTTGGGCCCCTTCCAAAGCCTCTTACAAACGGCTCAAGAAACTTCTCCGGGATTTTCTTTGGGCCTTTGGTATTGATCATCAGGGATTTCATAGAGTTGCCTGGGACTTTTGTTTCCTTCCTAAGTCCTCTATCGGGCTTGGTTTAATTGATACCTAGAATCAAGGACATGCTCTTTGTGCCAAGTGGATTGTGCATTACCTCTCTAGTGATGAATCCTAGAAAATTCTGCTTCAGCACTGCATTTCCTCAAGATTTCCTCTCCACAAGCTTGCCTCGAAGGGGATTGGCTTTTGAACCCTTCTGGTTATGAGGGAGCCTGTTCAGATCTAGGGTACTTTTGTTGCCAAAAGTATCTGGAGAGCCTAGGAGTCTATCAAGCCTTGGCTTCGGTGGACTAGAAATGGATTTTGTGATGGTCTTTCTTTCAACCAGCAGAACATTTAGTGGTCTCCTCTTTTTTCCCAGCAAGGGATTCCTCTTACCAAAATGCAAGGAGTTAGTGCTCTTCAGTTCCACAAGCATGGAATTCAGACCCCTAAAGATGTCTTTTCAAGAAGCACCATGAGTCTTTGATCCTGGGATGATCTCCAAGTTTAGTTTCGGCTCATCCACCCAGATCATCCAACTTTTGACTTGCTAGTTTCTGCCATTCTGCCTCACCTCTTGCACAAATTGAGAATTCAGTCTATCAGACCATGGTGGAAAGAGTGGAAGTGGTATCCTACCACTCAATTCACCAGTTACAAGCTGAAACTTGGGTATTCTTGGCTTATGCCTCATTTTTCCATGATTGATTCTCTCAATCACCGCTGGCATCTTCCCTCTTGACAGAAGAGCTGGGGGTGGAGATTTTGCATCATTTGGGATGCTGTTACTGAGCCTAAAATTGCTCATTTTTCTTGGTGTTTGTTATACCAGGTCTTACCATTGGGAGCTTGGCTTAGACATATGGGGGTTCCTGACCCCAAATGCCCTTTTTGTGGTCACTCAGAGACTCTCATGCATGTTTTCTAGTTTTGTCATCGTTCTCAAAATTATTGGAATTGGATTCACAACTTTTTTACTCCCTTCAGACCAGAACCCTTTTCTTGGCACATGATTCTCCTTGGTGACTCTCCCAGAATGCCTTCCCAGTTCATCCAGATTTTGCATTCCTTTCGGCTAGAAATTTTATTTAATTTGTGGAAAGATAGAAATGCTGTGCTTTTTTCTCACAGTTCTCGGGATATTCATGTTTCTCTTTTTGATGAAGCATGTATTTGTAATAATGTCATGATGCAGATTTAGGTGCAAGCTAAAAAATTTTCCATAGAGGTTGCCCACTTATAGGAGTTTCTCCAGCACTGGGGCAATGCCCCTTGCACTATTGCCTGAGTGCCTCCCGATTCTCTTGCAGCTGACCATACACTTCCCAGGGGGCGACATCGTAGCCAGAGCTCCTCTGCCAGACACTCCAGGACCCCATGACAATGGCGTCGCCGCTCCCCCTCCCCGCCTCCTCAGAGGGATGTGGGTTCTGGGTGGCCTCCTGTGCTTGCTTCTACTTCTATTGCTTAGCCTTCGGCCTCTGCTCCTAATAATCAGGGAAAATTCCCTCGCCTAGCGCTAGCTATCTCGCCTAGGCGGGAGGAAGGAAAAGTTGAAAAAGAAGATCCTGAAGATGGCTGGGCCATCCCTGATCAAGCTCCTACGCCCACTACCTGGGGAAAACCGGATGACAAAGATACTCCTCCTTCTTCTGCTACTGCTCTCGCAGCTTGAGGGGCTCTAGTTTTATATGTTTTTTGATGAATAGCTGTTTGTTTCCAGCCTAGGTGTCGTGTGAACTTGCGGGGTGAATTTTTTTCCCTCGACCCTTTTTTTGTGAATTTTGTACTTTAATATTTATATTAATAATAAAGGCCTCTATTCATCAAAAAATCAATCATTTCTATACCTTATCTATTTTTAGTAACACAATGCAATTCCAACACGTTACATTTTAA
>MU226278.1:2228445-2239441 GCA_018584345.1 Thuja plicata | reverse complement strand
TACATATATATGTATATATATATATATATATATATATATATATATGTATATATATATATATAGAAACTAGAAAGAAAATTATAAAATACTCTAGTTTACATAATCTTCAAATTCCTAATAGTTTTGTGGAAACACATGTTCGAATGTTGATCTCAATGTCAAAATTGGCCAGAAAGTGAGACACACTATTGTGGGACTGCCCCTCTAGTAGGCCTCAATACCTTCTCTATCAATTTGTTTTCAGCCTCTTAAAGTATAGGGATGCATAGCATTTCCTTGACATCATCTACATTGATTAATACTTTTAAGTTAGTGTCATTAATGATGTTGAGACTTGTGTCAGAGAACTACACACACGTCTCAATAAACTATGAGAAATGAGGAGTCCTAGGAACCATACGTTGTGGAAGATTGTTGTTCCATAACTTGCATGCAAGATAATTTCTCTAGATTTTTATTTCTAGCAACCATCTGTGCGCATGTGGCTCCGTGAAGTTTTTTTGGTTGCTTGCATAAAATATGATCATAAAACTATCTAATAGCTACAACGGATTCTTGGACATGCCTTTGTCCGTTGGTTTCTTTATTGCATAAAATGACTTTTGATTCATCACAAAATATCACCAAACTTTGCAAATCTTAGGATTCCTACTATATTGCTTGGTTCACACATCTCTATACACCATGATTACTTATGTTTTTTTCTTTGTGTGCTCTAATAAGCTCTTTGTACTCAATTTTTTGAAAACAATCTCAAGTGTAAAAATTTGATAGTAATATGTTCACTTAAATCATAATTATGACCATGCTTTAATACTTATAGAGACATTGAGGGTCTTTTCACAGTGTTCTATAAACTTGCCTCAGCAGTTAATACAATTAAAATTTACTTGTGTAAACTATTATATATTAATGTAAAAAAGTGTCGACTTTCCATCTTAAAACCCACTCCTGTACTTTTGTATTTTCTTTTGCATTAACAAAACCTTTTTGGGAACTTGTCTATCAATTAGAGATACAACATTAAAATATTAGAAAAATATGTATGAAACTACCACGCCAAGTGATTTGAAATGGTTGGACGTATGGCCTTCAATAGAGAGATGTAGACAAGACATATTAACAAATTTCATCGTCTAAAAATTGCTAAATTCTTCTTTTGATTATTTTCCTACCTTTTGATTTTGAACAAGGACTTAAGAATAAATAAAAACAACTAAAGATGAACAATCTTCAAACTTATTGAACACAACTTGAAAAAAAAAACACCATATTTAAAGTATTTACAAAATTTATCTATTGAATCAATTGAAATGTTTCAGATTTATCCTATTGAATGAGATCCCAAGGGAATCACCATTCATGTATTCAAGCTCCAATTTGTTATTCTCTTTGCACATGGAAATATGAAAAGAGCCTTCCTAGAGGCTATCAAACTTATCATATTGGTCATGTTTATTTTCACATAAGTCTCCGTGTTTGAAGGTAGGATCGAATCTCTTCACATGAAACTATTTTTTAACCAATACTTGCCTAGTATTCATAGCGGTTAATTCATTCTCCTGCTTCTCTTGCAATTCCAAAAGTTTTGTTAAATTGTCCTCCACTTGGGAATTACCTTCGAGCTCAATATCCATTCAAAATAGGAGTGCAAGAAGTTCTATGGAGATATGGTATAAAACATCCTTCAAATATAATAATTCATAAGGTGAAGCATTCAGAAGCTACTTTGGCTTGATACGACTAGCCCACAAAGCTTTCCGCAAATGTTTATTCCACTCCCACTTATGTTCTTCCCCTATCATTTTGATTAGATGAATTAGGTTCTTTATGGTATACATTTCGAGACCATTCCCCTAAGGATATTTGTCAGATAATTTTTTAAGATAGACACCATCATGGACGACGAACTCAAAGAGTTGAGAACCTAGGAATGCCTTGGCATTATCATCTTTTATCAAAGATGATATACTTTGGAAGACCAAAATGAGAAATTATCTCTTCTAGGAAGTTTAGGATCTCGACCTATGTCACATCGTTCAAGGGGGGTGCGTTCATCCATCTAGTGAAGTAATTAGACCAAGTGAGTATCCATTTATGTCCATCACTTAACACTAGATTTATCATTCTAATAAAATCTAGGCTCCATTGTGCAAAAGGCTCATCCACCGTGATGGGATGTAGAGGCATATCTAAGTTCTTTACTCGTCTAGTATAAAACTGACATTCATGGCACCTACAGACTAGAGAATGTGTATCATTGAACATGGATATCCAATAATAGCCAACACATGTAATCTTCTTAGAGGTAGTTGTAGCTAAATAATGTCCTCTTTTTGCACTCCCAGGAGAATCGTTCAAGACTATCTACATCTTTATTTCATATGCAATGGAGAAGGATAGCATAAAAGTTTATTTTTAATAATATGTGATCACCCAAATAGAAGATTACATTCTGTAATCTATAATATCTTCTCTTGTTAGAGGGAAGGTGAGGAGGGTATCTTCCGCTCTACATAAACTTTGTTCTTTCTTCTATCTATCATGTGTTTGCAAGATTTTTGTATGAGGACTCCTTCCTCTAATACCACACCTAAGTATTTTGCTTCATCAGTAATGTACTCACACATTCCTTTACCTTGGATTACTTTGGTAGGTCAAACATCAATATCATACTCCATAATATTAATGATCCATTTTGCCTAGTTTTCTATAATCTCTCCTTCCCTAATGTATTTGAGGATGCTAGGGTTGGAAAAAAAAGACCGTTATCTTGTTGGAAGCAATAAAATGCCTAAACTTTTTAAAACCCTTCATTATTGAAAATTCTTGTTTTCCACAAAATTATATTTGATTTCATACTCCTTGAGATTTTTGGAGTAAAATACAATAGGATTATCACCTATACCATTTTTATCCTTTTTTTCTACAACCATAGCAATTCTGAAATCACTTGCATAGACATACATAATGAAATCACTTTATAAATTAGGGTTTACCAAAACATTGGCGGATGTCATATCCTCCTTTATTTTCCAAAAAAGATTCTCTAGATTCTGAAGCCCATTTGAACTTGAAATCCTTCTTGATCATCAAGGTAATAGGTCTCACCAGTACTACAAAATCTATAATGAATTTACAAACCAAATTAATCTTTCCTAGGAAAAGAGTGCACACCTTTCGTGTTCATAGGCAATGAAAATTCTTGAATTAATCTGACTCCGTCAGGATCAATAACATAGACATATTTAGACACCATGTATCTGAAAAATTTTGCTTGGAGAACTTTGAACATGCACTTCTTAGGATTCAAAGAAATGTAGAATTCCTAGAATTTTTGGGAAACAAGTTCCAAATGATTAAAGTGCTCTTTAGAAGAATTTCAAAACACGATGAGATAATATAGATAGATCAAGATGATTGTGTTGATGAATTCCATGAATGCAACATATTTTGCACTGTGAAAAGTTACACCAACATTAGATAGGATAAAGGGCATCCTCCTATGTGAAAACCTTACCCACTTAGTGGTAAATGTCCTTTTGTACTAATCTTCTCCCTTCACTACAAATTTATTTTAATCTGAAAAACCCATCCAAGAGAGAAAACATCTCCAATTTGGCAAGAGACTACAGTATCACATCCATGGATGGTAGGAGATAATGGTCTTTTAAGGATGTTATGTTCCGATTGTAGAAATCCACACATAAGTAGATATATTTATTCTTCTTTTAGACAAGGACTAGATTAAATAGCTACATACTATGATTTATGGGACATATGATACAATAATCAACAAGCTTTGTAAAATCTTGAGTCATTAGAGATTCAATATTGTGATTCATGGGTCTTTGTTTCTATGAGAATGGATTTTCTCCTTTTGTCAACTCAATATTATGTTGGATGAACCAAGTTTTGTATCCTTTGACATCATCATATGACCAGGGAATCACATCCTTTTGTTCCTCACAAAGTTGTATTAGTCGGTCCCTTCTTTGTTGATGAACATTATTCCCAACTTTTAAAACATTTCCTTCTCTGACTTCCAGGTTATAGTAATCATGTTCATTCTATATGATTACTAGCATCATCCTAATCAAAAAAAAAAATTAGAGTGATCATCCCTCTAGGAATCTTACTTCCTCTAAGATGAATGACTTGATCCTCATAGGCTTTAGCTATTTTTGGCTGCAGTTGATCTGCAAACTCTCCAGAATGTTGTATGAATCAGGAAACCTACTCATCATTCTCAAAAACCTACTATTTTTATCATTATCAAGCATGGAGGGCCTAAAAATTACCTAGACTACATTCTTGTTCTCCAGCAAATCAGAAATAGAACTGAAACAAGAGCCAAAAGTGGCTAGGCTATCCACAGCAATATTCAACTTTCTAGGAATGAATTGAATATTGAAAGTGTCAAAGAATTCTATGAGATCCAACAATCTATGGTCATAAGAAAACATGCATACATGTTTAACATTAGCCATATTATGAACTAGGTGAAAAAATAACTCAGAATCATTTAGTAGTCTCTATTGTTTAATCCCCATTCATTCGGCAAGACTCATCCCATGGATGAGTCCTTCATATTCTACTTCATTGTTTGAATAAAAAAAATGAAAATGGAAAGATCTCATTTTCCTCTCACCAGTAGGGGAGATAAAATAAATAACTACACTAGAGCCCATCTTATACATGTCACTATCAACGTGTAATATCCACAGACTGGATCTTTTTTTCTTGGTGTCTTTGGCCTCAACTACAACATCTTTAGACACTTGAGGAACAACTTGATCTTCCTTATAGATTACATACATACAAAGACTAGTGGAATGGTAATCTGAGAAATGGATACAATCAACATAATCATTTAGGACAATTTCCTCTCATATTGAACAAAACTTATAGATTTCCTCATTTTATAAAAACTCTTCAATTTGCACTTCCTAGGATTTAAAATTGGTCAAGGCCTCAAATACTACATGCTTGGCATGAAAGCCCCCGCGATATAGTATTAAAAAAATTTCCTTGTTTGTTTCTTAGGATGAGGTGTGACAGTTCTATGGAGAGATACCCATGTATCATGGCAGTGAAGTATCATGAGAGAGAGAGAGAGAGAGGTTGGAATATCTATTACAACCTCTTGTAGCATAATTATACCTTGACAAGAATATATGGTGAGAAGAATCTTCCTAATTATTCCTAGTGTCTGAAATCTATTAACATCAAGATGCATGACTACTCTAACTAGGGGTTCATATTCAGTATTCAAGACCTCATCTATTTATTTGGGCATGACTCTGATTATAGCCCCACTATAAATCATAGAATTATATAGATATTTATAATTTTAAATTTAATTTAGGTATAAGGGGGTAGGTTTAGGCCACTCTACCTTGGCACTTGTGTTAGAAACTCCCTGATTAACAAGGGAAGTGTGAGCATGCATCTAATTTCTAAACTCTTCCTATTTTCTTGATGACCACTTATCATTTTCTTGTGTTGTGGTGCTTTCTGAAATAGTATGAGGCTTCTCTATGATAGATATTCCTTCTTATACTAATTAATTCTATCATGGAATCCAAAGGATATCCCGAAGGGACACACTTGTAGGACCCTTCTTTAGTTGCTTAATCACATTGAAGGTAGCTGGTATGGTTCTCTTTGGCTCTTTGAACTTGTATCTTGTCCTCTCCTTTGGCTTTAGATAGGGAGGGAAAATATTGGGCTCAATATCACCCTTGTTGGCATTAGACTTAGCTTGATGAACCACTTTCTTTCTTTTATTCTACCTTTTTGAGTGAAGATTATAGACAGATTGCACCTGCACAACTTTGGAAGTGAACACAGAAACATCCTTACAATTGAGAAGGTTTGTGAGAACCACCTCATTGTCCTTCATCCGTGATAATAATTAATATTCAGGAGAAATATTTTCCTCTCTTTCAAAGGACATTCCTTTCATTTTTTTAGTAAGCACAATAGCCTCCATGTCAGGAGATGCATATAGGCTAGGGTTAGTGGAAATACCTGGAGATCTCTTAGCTGCAATAAGCTATTGCAAATTTTATCGTAGAAAATTTCATGGTGTGTGAGATTTATTGTGAGGGAAACACCACCTATTATCATCAACCATATTATATTGGTCAGCAATCATCTCTCAACTATGACTAAGCAGAATGACCTAAAAAGGCATAGGAATAGTAGCCAGTTGATTGTTAGCTTGTGACTAGCCGAACCTAGAGACTCCATAATTCTCATTATTCTAGTAGTTGGTCTTCTTATAATGATATTTCCTATAAGATGGTTTGGAAGAGGTAGTTTTTTCCCTCTTTAGATTGATAATATCATTTGAAAAAATTTGCAGTAGATTCTTAATATCATTTACCTCATATTTTTGCACGATAGGAGTATAGGCATTAATGGGTTGAATAGTTTAAATAATGGGCTGCACATTTGGGTAATAATAGTTATATTGGGGAAGCACCATCATGTTGGGTTTGGCTTCAAATGGAATAGGGGTAGCATGAAAATATGGGAAATATGCATAATTGGTCCATCTGGAAGTTAGCCTGGATCTATGAGGCTAGTTTATGCCCCTACAACAATTGTGTAAGCATCTAGTAAAGTATGTCATCCCATGGATTGGATCATCATCGAGATGCTAGGGTTGAATTCCTTGAGATAGAAAATAAAATCCATGTCATCATGGGGAGCACAAGAATAGGGATTTTGTACCACATTTTGTTAAACATCATGTAGAAATCCATTATATATTCTTGTAGTGCTCATTTAATAGTGATCATCTGCTAGAGCATTGAAGATGAGTATCCTTTGTTAGTAAATCTCTCAGAGAAAGGATTACCTACTTGGTCCCAATTGGAAATGAAGTTATATGGGAGAGAGCGGTACCAATCTTGAGCGATACCTAGTGGGTCCTCATCTATGATTTGATGATGTGTGTAAATATCTGCCACATCTAACAAATTCTCTCCAAGAGTCTTAGAATCTTCTCCATACAAATTAGGAATAATCTTAATATATGAAGTGTGAATCTTCCCCTAGATATCTGGATGGGTAAGGGGAACCAAAGGACTTCTATTACTCCAAGCCACAAAATTCCTTGGAGGATTCTGCACCATCTATGATTTTTGGACTTGACCATGCATTTGAAAACCTTAAAAAAAGATAAAGAGACAAGGAGGGACAATAAAATGAGGTGTAAATGCAGTTCAAGATCTAGTAACTTGTCTTTGGCTCATATACCCACTCAAACTTCAGACAATATATAATTCATATCCCACCAGAGGTGTCAAAAAAGAATTGTTAATATCTAAAATTTATTTAAGATAAACGACCTATGGGAAGCTTGGCGAATGGGGGACCTTATGCTATTAAAATGAGAAACCTCCATGATTTTAGAATTTGGCTCTTCATTTTATGTAGAGGGAAAAGGGGAAAAACTATGCCAACTACTAAAAAGGTTATACACCAATTTTTTTAGAACACTTAAGAACAAACGCATAGGCTATCCTAAGAAATGGAATATCAAGATAACCTTTAAACAAATACATATTAGGCACAATCAAAAATATATGGAAAAACCTTTCAAAATATATGACATAGAGTGAACCATATGATGATAATTATATAACATAAAATATTGTAGCATAATCTATTTAGCAGAAACCAAAGATGCATACACTAAAGTCAAAAGATAGAACAAAAAAGGTTCATAAAATAATGAATCTTAAAATGAAAAAAGGGCTTGAAGCACAGTTGATTATATTATAGATTCAAATGCACACAAAAAATTTGAGGCTTGGAAAATTTATCTTCTCAATATCTGCTAAAGTTCCTTTTAAACTTAAAAAGATTTGTATCATATACTAGCTAAGAAACTTCTTTGATTCAAGCAAATAGGAAACAAATCTAAAACTGTGCCATTTGTGGCATACTCTGCTGAGATAAGAATTTGTACCTCCATCTCTTTCCCTGAAAGGAAGACAACTAGAATATGATTTATCAACAAAAAGTAGATCCTTCATTATTTTCTCTACAACTGTTGCATTACATAAACCATGCCAAAACTGAGAAAGAACCGAGTTTGTGGATTCAAAATGCATAGAATCATTGACACATGACACTTTGGTGTGGAAGCTATTCTTGAAGGAAAAATGAACCTCCTAGATTTCCCACAAGATGACTATGTGTATCACTTAAGTCAAGCCTAGGCCCACCATTACGAAAGGTAATGAGGTTAGCGTTTGATAAACACGTAGAGCTTAAGCATATATTTAAATGAAAAGAAGAGAATTTTTCCTCCAAAATGTCCATTATGCAGATCGATGGCAAGACCACACTCGATCAAAACCCAAAATACCACAAGGAAGGAAAATGAGGCAAAGGAGAAAGTTCTATTTAGAAAAATGGTGAAAAATCACTCTCTATTTCTATGATAAAAAACACTTTTTTATAGTTTGTTGTTTAAATTTCATGTTGATTAGTTCATGTTATTGCATGTTTACTTAGAAAGTTTAATATTCTTATATGTTGCACATTCCAATGAATACAAAGTTGTCATAAAAGGGTTGTTGAATCAGATTGCTAATTGTTAAAATTTATTGAACAGTAATTGACCTCCCCCCCCCCACTCTCATTTTTCCTTCAACTCAAAACAAGATGGTCCACATTTCATTCCTTACCACCATAAGTAATGTCTTTGTGTGACCTATTTAAAAATATTTCACAGAGATGGTTCTTATCATCAAGTAGTATAAAAAGGGAGATGATTTGACTTATTTTTGTAGCTTGTGTGATTCTTGTATATAAAGTGATTGCAAATTTGTTGATAGGAGATTTGTGTATTGGTAATCATGTGTGTTGATGCAATAAATAGCATACTGATATATCATTTTTGTATTGCTGAGTCTTGGTAACAATGGTCTTAGTATTGGATTCAATTTTTTCAATGGTCTTAGTAGTGAGTTTATTTGTATTGATAGTTAGCAATATTCATGTCTAAGGATACTTAGCCTGACTGATAGTGAGCCAACCGGGAGTGATCCAACATGTAGTGAGCACAACCAATAGTGATACTTTATACAAATCACCTTAGTCCGTGTTTAATTTTATGAGAATTATCTTCTCTGTGGTTTTTCCCAGTTTGGGTTTCCATGTAAATCTCGGTGTTCTTTGTGTTGGTCTTTTAGTGATTTCTTGTTTATATTTGTTATGAATGTTTAATGTGGTTAATCCATAAATCATAAGTTTGTACTATTATTTTTAATGATTTTACCAATAAAATTAAAGTTTTATAAAGTGTGTGGGAATAACTAATTCAGCCCCCTCTTATTTCTTCGACATGTTCAATAGTAAGTGCAACATAACCCCATATGTTGATTTTAAAATAGATGCTCGATAGTTAACTCCATTAACTAATAGAGAGACTTGGGCCCATAGGAACAAGGAGATAATAATTTGAATGTTATCATTCTTCATAGTTATGAGAAAGGAATGGGAACCACCATTACCCTTTTTTTCTTAACATCTTGGAAAACTTTGAAATAGTCCCACAAGCGCAACACAATCTGGGGTATCCATGTGTCACAAAGACTCCATAGTTTAACACAAGTTAAACAACCATAAAGGATTAGGTAAACTAGTAATGGAGGCAAAGTATCATTAAAAAAAAATGAATTAAACCCTTAATACGATAATGGGGAATAGGAAATAATCGATAAAAAAAGGTAAACACCTTCAACTAGAGTAACCCATCAAACTGGTGAAGGAGAAAGTCACAGAATGGAATAAAGGCCTTAATAAATAACTTAAGTGACTAGAGAATGACAAGAAGTGGTAAAAAAAAAATTATAAAAATAGAAAGGCTTCTATTGTTTAGGTTTTAGAAGTTTACACATGAAGGATTAAAATTAAAATGGAATTACTTACATCCCTAAATATCATCTTCAGATCAATAAATAAAATGAAGCATCCGTGGAAAAATAATTTTCTCACCAATAGATAGCTCCTTCTATCAAATTTTTTCTTGAACATTATGTCCAAAATGGTTTTGAAGGTCTTAAGAATATAGGTCATGAAAATAGGTCAATATTGCACAATATTATTAACCTTTCTAACACAAACTACGAAAAAACTCTATTTTTTTCTCTCCTCTCTCCAAATTCCTAGGACCCATTTTAAAAAAAGTTTTAGCATTCTCTTTCTTTGGCACAAATCATCTAGTGGATTGAGCTTATGTTG
This sequence comes from Thuja plicata, assembly GCA_018584345.1. Lineage (NCBI taxonomy): Eukaryota > Viridiplantae > Streptophyta > Pinopsida > Cupressales > Cupressaceae > Thuja > Thuja plicata. The sequence goes on along the minus strand of MU226278.1, from coordinate 2,229,175 downwards.
GGTGATATGTCATAGCATAGATGATGTACTCTTATTATGTTCTCATCTATAAAAAGTTTTCAATCCTTTTCCACCAGAGATCGGAGAAAGTTTTCAAACATTAAGTGGTGGGAAAGGGGAATATGAGAAGAATTTTAGAAAATTCAAATATTTAATTGAATTTTTTGATATTGAATATGAGGACAACATTATGAAGTTATTTATTCAATCCTTAATAGGTGATGCTAGACAATGGTTCTCTTTTTTTCTAGACTATTCTATCTCTTCATGGGAGGAGTTAGATTCAACCTTTTTAGAGCATTTTGGTGAAAGGTTTAATCCAACTACAATGATAAATAATTTCACGGAGATACAAATAGATAATGGTGACTAGATCCCTCCAAATAAATTTTAGACCAAATAATGTGGTGTGTTTGGTCGTTTACTTTGGTGCATTTGATAAAAGGACAAGCTTCTTGTTCAGAGATAAAGAGCCTAAAAATTTGCATCAGGCTCTTATGATAGCAATAACTATTGAGAATAATTTAAAGTTTGGAATCCTAAGGGGTTTTCTATCTCTGGTGTTCATTGTCATAATGTATAAAATGTAGTAGAAAGGTGTGAATTAAGAAGTGAAAGTGAGTGTCAAGGTGTTTTTATCCCCGCTGATCATACAAACCATGTTTTAAATTGTGATTCAAAGAAAAATGTGAATGAAGAAAATTGTTGATGTGTGTGTGTCTATATATAT
>MU226278.1:2201451-2227209 GCA_018584345.1 Thuja plicata | reverse complement strand
TATATATATAAGTGGAAAATGGAAAAGAGAATGTGCTTCATTAGTTGATGTTGATGCTAAAGCTTGAAATGGTGATGTCTCATCAAAATTTGTTGATGTTGATAGTGAAGATGAGGAAGATTTTCTTCAGCCAATGTTTTTTTTGCATGGGAATGTCCAAGAGGATATGTGTGAGGAATTGGTTGAAGAAGACGATTCATGGTGCTAGAATGAGCATGATCTTTGTGAAGATAAGGTGATGGTTTATGTTGAGCCTTGTGAACATAATGATGACTTGTCATGTGTGGGTGATTATTGTAAGAATGTGGATTTTTCTAAGACAATGATGAATTATTTTATCCTAGATAATGATGATGTTAACACAGAGATGCTAAAGAATGAATTCTCATCCAAGGAGTTTAAACAAAGAAAAAATCAAGGGCAACCTTGTGGTGATTATAATTCAAATAAAAAGGCTCAAGTGTGTTGGTGAAGATACACATGCATTTTAGTTGGGACAACAGTGCAATAATCATGGTAATGTTACTAATTAAATTTGTATGTTTACATCCTATGATTTACTATGTGAATTTTTTGATCTTAAGAAGCATGATTGTTTCTATGAACCAAAGTGTGAGATAGTGACAACTCATAATGTTTTTAAAAGTCTTTCAATGTGTGAGTTTCTAGTTCCAGACAAAAATAAGACAACTCATTAGATGGATAGTGATTTTGATTGTGGTGGTTCCCTAAAAGAACTTGATGACATACAACACAATCTCAGTCATGATTTTAAAATTGATGGTCCTCTAGATCCTAAAAATGTGTACGAAATTGCTAATGGTGGGTCATTGTTAGACTTGCATGAACTTTTTTATGAAAGTTTCCAACATGGTATTTCATGTGATATAGAGACAAGAGGTGACCACTTTCTTAAATCAGGAATAGACACATTTAGATAAGATATAAATGTGTCTTGTTATAATTTGGTTAACACAAATGTGGAGATGCTATTTTGTAGTGAACATATGGATGACACTTATAGTGTTTCATGTAGCACTGAATTGGGTCAAGGTAAATATGTGGATAGTAAGCCTCATGCTCTTAATTGGACCACAATTTGATTTATATCATATGGAGGTAGATCAGGGTTGCAGTGGTATGCCGGACAATTTTCTTCAGTTAGAGGTGTGTATTTTTAAAGAGTGGGATGTGAAGGATTTTCACATGATAAATTTATTAAATATTGAAAGGATTGAGTTTACCCAAGGTTATAATCAATATGATCTTATTCCTCAATTGCATTAGTTAGTCACTAATGATCATCCTTTTTATATGCAAAGTACTTAGGGTACTAGGGTTGATTATGTCAACCATCAAGTTGAAAATGAGTATTTTCTCTTTCAAGTCCAGCATGGAAAGTTGTTTGAAAGGTTTTTATAGTGGGCTAGATTTTGGTAAGTGTTTTGATTGGTCTGAAAATATATTCCTTATAAGGGACTTTATATCTAGCTGATAAACACTTACCAAAATCTAGCCCACTATAAAAACCTAGATGATAAAGTCCCTTATAAGGAATATATTTTCAGTGATCTTGATAGTCTATAGGAGTGTAACAACAATAGGGGTCTGATGATGTTGCAACAAAACTAGACTATGAATGTTTTTTTTTCTCAGATCAACGAGTTGAAATATTTCTTGAGTATGGAGATGAGGGTCACCATGGTATTCTTGCATGTCCTATACATTTTTTAGATGAATTATTCTTTGTAGAGTGTTTTCTAGTTCAGTATATGTCGGTCGTGATGATCCAATTATTTGATCATTATGATTATGACGTTAAGAGTGGTAGAATGTTGATTTTTTCCAAATGTTTCTAGTTTTCCCAAGTGTTGGTTGATATTTTGATTAGATTGGTCATGGTGTTGGGAGATCAAAGTCAAACCTTTGACAAAGATAAATGATGTTTTTAATTTTTTTGGAACAGGGGTTCCAAGATTAGGGTTTTTTGGACAGTTTATGGTCTACATCACAGGGATGGTGTTCTAGCATTGATCTTGTTTTCAACCTTCCCCAACTTGAGCCATTGTTAGTACTCTCATAGTTGAGGGTACCGTTTCAAACTCTTTTTTGAACATAAATAATATTTTGTGGCATATTTTTAGTGTTTCAAAGGGCTTATGTTGTCTCATATTGGATTTAGATATTGAAAAGGGTTGGAATGAAGTATTTTGATTGCCCAATGGTCTTTCTTGCATGATAAGATCAGATAGAATTCAACTATTTAATTTATGGCATCATTTCTTTGAGTTTTGTATAGAAATAGCTAAGGTCATTTATCCCACATTGACAGTGTTGAGGATAAACTTAAAGTTTTTATAACCGCGTGTATATATGTTAAGTTCCTTAAAGGTATTCAGCTTTTGAGGCAACAAGGTTAAGTGGTTGGTGGTTAGTGGCGGCCATATGGTTGTTAGGTAAGACAATTTTGCTGGGACCATGGTAAGATGATAGATAGAGAGGTGTTAACGCGTGGTAGTTGGGACAAGTAATGTAGCAATCCAAGTAAGTGGACACATTGATAGGTGGTTGGCTCTCACATGATCACGCAATATAGGTCACAAGGAAGGAAAATATTCACCTAATCATGACAGAGTGACATGTGTAAGGCACTAACCAGATAGATTGCTAATGTGGTAGAAGTCATGATGAACTGAAGTGTGTCACCTGGAATCTAATTAAATAGTGATGATGCACAAGGATGATGTACGAAAGATAAACAAAGGATTTCAAACCACAGTTTCACAAGGTTAGGCTTCAGTTAGGAAAGTTGTTTACAAAGTTGTGGTAACTTGCAATGTGTCCATGATTATAAATGATAAGGGAAATCAGAAGCAATCCTAGAACTGACTTGAAAAATGAGTAGATCCAAAGACTTTTATGGTTTTTCCATGTGGAAAGAGTGGTCATATGATAATCAAAGTATTGTTGACCAAATTTATCAATATTTTCTAGCTACATTATTTCTTTAATTGATTGTATATTGTTTAAAGACATTTTTCCATTTGATAAGCATGACAGGTTGCCAAAAATAGGTAAGTATTCTGTGGAAAATACTTATTTGATAAGACCTGCATGACAAATATAAAATATCCAGTGTATTTTAATTTGCAGAGCATCATGGTGTTTTCAGTAAGAACCATAATGGAGTGTGACATGTCTCTGATTGTTTACTTCTTTATGCATACAGTTACAGACATTGAAAGAAAATAGTTAAAGTACATTTTACACAAGAGGAAAAGGATTAGGAAGTTATAAATGTGACAATTCCATGGCTTATTTGCCTAGATGTTACTAAAAGTGGATATTGTTAATGATAAGTACTGTCTCTAGATACAAATGCAAAAAGAGTATTGGGACTAATTATATGGGGAGAATGCACTGTACTTAAAGTGGTATTAAAATAGATATGGGTACATCATAATTGATAACCTTGTTAGAGTTACCACCTCTTTGCAGAGGCACAATTTGGATATGCTGAGAAAATTTTCCCAAGTCTGACCTTCTTCACCACAAACAAACTCACAACATACCCCCACTAATAGGGTCTCATATAGATTCTTCTTTTGACTATTTTATGAGTCAGGGTAAAAATACAAAGTTGTGTCGCACTTGAGGACCATTCTCATAGTTCCGGCTGAAATTATTTTGGCTGAAATATTTTTGGCCGTACATATGTGGCACAAGCGTGGCACCATGTGGCATCGATGTGGCAAATGATTTTTGGCCAAAACTGGTTCGATCAGACCAGTTTCAGCCAAAAATTCATGAGTAAATATAAGCCAACTATGTTCTATCGATGAAGAATTAACACATATTTATATTGGGGGTTCGGCTGGACCTGGTTTGGCTGAACCAGTTCCGGCTGAAACTATCTATGTAGCATCCAATGTGGCAGCTAAATAGGCAAAAATTTCAAAATTACAGAACTTCTCACTTAGATAGCTGATTTCTTGATCAAAACTCAACCATTTTACAGATCTAAATATACCCTTTTGTAGAGCTCAGAGTCTAGATTATGTTCATATAATTTGTATTATGTTTTGATTACATATAATATATCATAATTTGAAAAAACTCCAAGTAGGTATTTTAACATTGAAGAACACACTCGTTCAAAAAAAAAAATAGCAAATCATGTCGGAAAAATTTACAACTTATATTTAACACTAGAGGAGAGATTCCTATTAAAGAATATGTAATTTTTTTTTGTATTTGGTTTAGATTTGCTAGGGAAAATGTGGAGGGAGAAAAAAACTATTAATTTTGGGTATCTCCAACTTTGAATAGTTATAACAGACAAAATATATACCGAAAACCAATCTTTCTTTTTTTATGCACTAGCTGTACATCTCATCTAAAACATATTCTGAAATCAGAGGAAAAAAAGATTATTTTCATATATTTAGTTGGAGGGAACTAGACCCTACATCTTCAACATCTTTTGAGCAATTAAAAAATGGACTTCAAAAATTAAAAAACTAGGTCAATTCTAATTCAAAAAAAAATTAAAAAATTAATAAACTACATCCAATTTTATACATTTCATTAGTTTACATCATTTTCAAATTCTAAACACAAATGTCACTTTTATGTCATTAAAGTTTAACAGTTTTGCATGTCATGGTCCTCTTCCTTTGTAAAAGTGTGACACAAGTTTGTACTTTTACCCGTCATAGGAGTCCAATAATCTACTTAATCCCCTCTCCAAGTGTATCTTGTTTCTTTTCAGTCTGTCTCCAGAGGTGCACACTAGTGCAAACAGAGAACTTTGAGTTGCCGCTCATAGCAAGTGAGATGTATATAACGTCTTTTGGAACATGGACTTCTTGGAAACTCTTGCAATTATAGAAAAAGTAAATCCTAAAACACTTTATAAGTAAGAGGAAAAATTCTTTGTAACACACATGACTATATAAAAAATAGACTCGTTGGTCAATTCAGAAAAGAAAGGGACCACTTCTCTTAAACTTATTGACCATTATGTTGAAGCTCTTAACTTCTATTTTTTCCCTAGTAAAGTTTCCATTTTGTTGGTTCCTAAAAAGGCTTTAAACTTACAAAGCTATCAATACAACCTTCAAATACTTCTATAGAGTGGCCAACTCCAATACTCAAAATTGTTTAAGAGGACTAGACCAACTAACAGGGACACTAAATTATCCCTCTACACTTAAGGTCATGTAAGACCAAGCGGGGGGGGGGGGCACCCTTTAATGCCTTTTCACTATAAAATGAACTATGTCTAACATTAATATAAGCAGAAATATCATATAAGGCTCAATATATCTAGGAGATACTAGATGATGGTTAATTTTCCATTGAATATCAACCTTGTTTGGAGCATGGGATGAAATAATTTAACAATATACAAAAAAAGTAAAGGTATTTACGATTTAATCATTTTTTTTTCATCAAGTAACAACCAAAGGATGATAACAACATCTTTGAAATACCCAAAAATGCTAAGATCAATTCCTTATCCCATTGGGTATCAGAGTCATCAGTAGTACAACATATAACAATAGAGTTTCATTGATAGCATATGATCTAAGAGTATTGCCTTATAAAATTTCTTCACAATAACCATGGCCCAGCCTCCTTATCACAATCCCTCTATAACCCTTTCAAATCTGCAATCTTACTCAAGCATTTAATTGACCATTTGGATCAAAGCATGAAATAAAAATTACATACATCACAACAATGCACTGAATGGATAAAACTCATGATTCTATTTATTCAAAACTTGACACCATTATACATTGGAGAGATTGGATCTAGCATTATATATCAATAAAATCCTACGCTATCTATCTCATACAATACAACTTTCCAACTCAACGAAAACCTTCATAAGAGTCACACAGACAAACTTAAACTGCTCTCTAGAAAGTTAGTGTTACTCATTTTAAACTAAGACTTGCTACCAAGACCATGAAAACTAGAACCTCTTATTAAGGGCCTAAAAACCCATTTTTATAAAACAAGGGGGCAACAAGCTTCAAGATAAAAAGGACAAAAACTTGTTACACTTTTAAACCATATGAAAAAGATACCAGAAAAAAAAAAAAAAAAAACTCAATTTTCAATCGTAACTGATCCACTACACTTCCCACCTGCATGGTTAAAAAGATTTTTTATATGCCTAACATGAAGTTAAAATTATTTCCATATAGGATATGAATCTGCCCCAACTAATTCAAGTATGCATCAACTATATCAGTTGGAAAAAAGAATGTTACCGTTAGGAGAAACAAACACCAGAGCCGGGCCAATATAACACAATACATGGTTGCGCTACATGAGAGAAAATGATGCAAGATATCTATCAAAGATCTTCCAAGAACACCCTCATGCACTAAAATTAATTTAGGAAGAGACACCAAAGGACTCATTATCTCCTTGTTCTCTTCTCTAGCCAACGAACCAGTATATTTGGATCAAAGGGTATAAAAAAGGTGAAGCTCGAATGATTTGTGAGTTTTGAATTAAGTACTCCTTTTAATATCTCTTTAAATACTTATCTATATTTTAATATCTCTTTAAATACAATGCATTCTCCCCATACAATTAGTCCCAATTCTCTTTCTGCATTTGTATCTAGAAACTGCTTATCCTTAATAATATCCATTTTTTGTAACATCTAGGAAAATAAGCCATGGAATGGTCACATTTATAACTTACAAATCCTTTTCTACTTGTGTAAAATTTACTTTGATAATTACCTATCAATGTTGTAGTTGTATGCGTAAAGAAGTAAACAATCACATACATGTCACATTCAATTACAGTTCTTACTAAAAACACCATGATGCTTTGCAAATTCAAATCTGCTCCATATTTTTTGTTTCTCATGTAGGCCTTATCAAATTCATCATTTCTCACCATGCTTATCCATTCTTGAAACCCTATCATATATATCGATTTGTGGCAACCTATCATTGAATATTATACGGTCAATTAATGAAAAAACATAGATATAAAATATTGATAAATTTGGTGAATAATGCTTTGACTCTAATACGACCTCTCTTACCACACGCCAAAATCTAAAAATTTCATGGATCTACTTATTTGTCATCCCAGCACTAGGAATGTGTCTAATTTCCCTTATCCTTTACAATCATGGGCACGTAGCAAGTTACCGCAACTTCATAAGAAACTTTCCTAACTATAGCCTAACCTTATGACACTGTGATTTAACATCCTCTATTTATATTCCACATGTAATCCATGTGCATCATCTTTATTTAACTACCTTCAAGATGACTTGCTCTGATTCATCTGGAATTCTTCCACATCATCGATCTATCTGGCCAACACCTTCCACATGTCACTCTACTGTCATCATCTGAAGCTTTCCCTTCCTAGTGATATGGATTGCGCGAGATCCCACCACCTATCAATGTGTCCACATACTTGGATCACTACCCGAATAGTCCTTATTACCACACATTAACACATTTTTATTTGTCTTCTGACCACAGGCACATCAAAATTGTCTTCCCTAACCGTCATCTAGCTGTAATTAACCACCAACCACCTAACCTTGCTGACCAAAAGTTACATGCCTTTAAGGAACCTAATATATACATGCGGCTATAAAAATTTTAATTTTTTCCACATCATAGTGAATGTGGGATAAATTACCTTAGGTATTTCTATACAAAACTCAAAGCAACAATGCCATTGATTCACTGTTCAATTCCACCTGATCTGATCATGTTAGAAAGAACCTTGGGAAATCAAAATAATTAATTCCAACCCTTCACAATATCTGAATCTGGTATGAGACCATGTAATCCTTTTGAAACACTAAAAATCTGCCATGAAATATGGTTTAAGCTCTACAAAAAAATTTAACTAGTACCCTAAAAAATAAGAGTACCAACAGGTTCTACCAAATTGACACTAATTTTAGGCATGAATATTAATTTAAAATAATGAATATATCATTACATAGTGTGAAAACACCATAGAGAATTACTTTTTCCGCCATAGCCACTGCTGGAAACTATGCCAATGTTCTTTATTCATTGATTTTTATTTGTTATCTAATTTAATATTTCTGAAAAAAATTAAAATTCAAGTTCATGATTATTTTGGAAAAAAAATTAGGGATATGTTTGCTTCTTCAGTAGAGGGTTCTAAATTTGTAGGGTTTAAGTAAATATATTTATTCAATTTTGGAGGGTTTATGAGAGTTTTTCTAGAGAATATTAGAGCATTTTTATTTAGAGTTCTAATGAGGTATCATTTTGCAACCTTGGAAAACTATACTCCAAACTTGAGAATAGACCGGTTGAAGCATCATGTTCCAAAGACATTTAGTAATAAGTTTTGTTATTGGACTTTAAAGGCATTAAGGTTTCCTATGCATGTCTTCTTTTAGGTGCACAAATTATTAATCTTTTAGGATGGAGGTTATCTCTTTTACTAGAATAAACAATAGCAATAATTGTGATTGAGTAGAAAAATGGTGCAATATGCTTTAGTTTCTTACTTGTATGGAATAGATGATAGTGTTTTGGCTTGATTATATTTTTATAATCCTACTCTGTAGTGTCTCTTCATACTAGGAGGGGTTCTCAGCATCAAGATAATGAAGTAAAGCAACATCCTAGTGAGATGCAAATAATAGGTAATTGCCACTACTGATACCATTTTTTTCCCCCTGAATTCCTTTATTTCTACAGAGGGAAGAAAACTCCTATAGGATCGCTATTTTTCCCTCAACCTATATGTACTTAATTTTATCCCAAAATAATTTTCCTCGAAAATCATGTATGAAGTATTTAAGCTATGGTTGTAACAATTTTATTAAATGAATTTATTTTTGACTTTTTTCCCTAAACAACTTTACACATCCTAATCAGGATGGAAAAAGAGGGACTATAAACCATCTTCTATAAAAAGGTTGTGTCAGATGAAAATTTGTATATGTGTTCATATTATGTACCATCCTCAATCTAGAAATGGCATCATAAGTTAATTTAATAGAGTCAACCTTATATAAGGACTATTACCCCATTTGTATTTGACAAGATGGAAGAAGTTGATAATATAAGTCAAAACATAGAGTCTAGGGATGATAAATCTAGTTGGATTCTTGTTATGTAAGAATCATAAGCTCTGGAGCCCAACTTGATTTTCCTCCACTCCAATGGTGGCATGAAATTGCAAAATTTATACATGCTAGAGCTTGGTGTGTATTTTCTTGGACAGAATAAAGGTTAGGTCAAAAAGAGCCTGGATAACATGTTAATGGTTTCTTCATGACCTATCTACATATAATGTTGGTCACTAAATGCATATGAAATAGAGAGATCAAAGTATTCAAGCACTATTTTTGAAGCAATTCAGAGAACACTTTTGGTCCTAAGTGGTTTGGCTTCCATCTACTGTGATTATAAGGTTTTGACATGTTTCCTAAGCTTTGGAATGAGATTATAAGGAGAATGTCCATCTTATCATTCCCAAAATGTATCAACATGAACGTCATACTTCTTAACTATGAATGTTCGAAGAGTAAATCATAGGAACATAGCTCTCGGTTCTTAGACATCGCATCTTGGGGTTTTATTTTTATTTTTGGGTTGTATGAATGTTCGAAGAGTAAATCATAGGAACATAGCTCTCGCTTCTCAGACATCACATGTTGGGGTTTTATTTGTTTGTTGGGTTGTCTGATTCCATATTTCTCTACTGCCTTACTTTATTTAACTTGACTTATATTCATAATTTATTGGAGATTCACTACAATTTGAGATTTACTTTTTGAAGCTCTACTTACATTCTTAGCCCCTTGAGCACATAAAATCTAAAATTCCTTTCACATATTCCTTTTAATAAATGTATCAACATTCTCTCAAGTATTCCTTTGTAATCTCTTTAGTTTCACAATTGATTTTATTGCTCAATAGTATTATTCTAAACCGTTATAACACATTGTATTTCTATATTTTAGTTACTACTCTCTTATTCCATGCCAATTCCAAAACTTGACAAAACTTAGAAACACAAATCTCCACAATGCAATCTCACGTAAATCATTGGTGTACATAGTTCCTATGGCATATGGATTAATCAGGACCTAAATCATGGTCACTTTCCTAGTCTCATCTACTCCTTTCTTGGTCCACACAATCTCTCACTTTGGAGGAGAAAAAATTCTACTTTAAATTAAATGATTCTTTTTACTCCTCAAAAATGATAAGTTGGGAGCTAATAAAAATTGGTGTGGTTGATTTTTTTTAAAAACCGCTACATTATATAAAAAAAAATTGTGCCTTGGTTTTCCCTCAAAACACATGGCCCAATGTTAGGATCTAGGATTCTTCTTTATAGAGGTTCAATCTCTTGAAGGGAAAATGCTAAAGTTCAACTATGGTATTGAATTTGATTAAAAAGTTTGGTAGTGATACAAGAATCTCTTAAAATAGTGAGATTTTATTTATACTGATAGAATAATCTGCCTTCTTATCCATACTAGTAGTTAGATCAGGATTCTGTCATCAATGAGAACTCCACCTCCCTCTGGCAAATGACTGCCCTTTCTAGCAACATCAGGATTTAGTTGTTGGAGTTTAATGGTGCTGGAACCCACTTCCTCATTATGATCTTAAACCCTCTTCCCCTCTTAGCAGAGAATTGGTGAAATTGCAGTGTTATTTCAACAATACTTCATGGAATCAATTAGTTTGTTTAAGAAATAAAACCATTGCAGGGATCTCTATTGCTATATGATAAACTTATTCCAGGTTAAAATTTATTATGGTTGTATTTTTGTAATCTTATCTTCACAGAAACTCAGTCTTCGTTGATACATTACCTTCATTTAAATGTATTTAATGTAAATTATTTCTTGAATTTAGAAAATAGAAATAGGGCGATATGGTACTATCCAAGTTTCTAAATTTTTATATTGTAGCTAGGTTACTGAAATAAGAAAGGTGATGTAGCTTGTTAAGATGTTGATCAAAAAGAATATTTTTTAAAGGTTGTCGTCGCATTCACATTGTCATTCTTTGTATCTTTTACTGTAGCATTTTATTCAGTCATGAATCCTCACACAATTGAATCTATTTTGGTAGGAGAGAAAGGGAGGCATCCATCCAATGTAAGGCTTATTATATAGCTAGCCATGATTTGAGAAAAATTGTTTCTACAACAAAAATATTTTCCCTCACAATTTTTTTCCATTATTTTGTATTGTTATTTCATCATCATGTAGTATTCACTTTGGAACATTTATCATCATTCATATTCATCAAGTACTGACTTATTTAAACATAAATAGTAAAAGATTAGTATTATAATAGTTCTACAAATACATTGAAAAAGTATTGTGCCCAAGACACTTAAAGAGTATTACACTATCATGGTTCATTCATAAAAATTAAAATGTGTAGGATTAGGCTGAACATTGCTGCCACCTTCTCTCTTCTTTGTGCAATTCTTAAAATGACACAGTTTCATGCCCAATAGACAGGAGAATATTAAGATCATTTAACAAAATGTTGAGATTTGGACATTCATTTCCTCATGTTTTGTTCCTCTCCCTCTTCCTCTTTCCTTTCATAACTATTATTAAATCGTGTTAGCTTCATTGCATGGTGACCCCTTCATTGCACGGTGATCCCTATGAGTCAAATACAAGTTTCAATAAACAATAATCACTGACACCATCTCAAGATTCTAATTCAAGGATGAAGAATAGTTCACATCAGGAATCACTCCACAATCTATGTCCTTTGAAGTTGGTAGTGACATTGTTATTAATTCTCATGTTTTTGAGGAATTCTAGCCTATTGTTCTGAATTTGGTTCTATTTTTTGTATTATCTTCATATGCTTTCAATAAATTTATGTTTTGTGTTTGGTTAATGGGGGGTGTCAACAGGTGTTCCATCCATTCAATCAACAAAACGTAACACGTAGAATTGCATTCATTACTTTATACTCATTTTTGTTTTCCCTCTTAACGGCTCGGTCCATTAGTGGAGGAGACGGAGCCACATAGCCATCTACAATTTCTATATATCAAATCCAAGACCCTTCATATAGGTGCACATATTTATGCTCCAAAAGGCATAGTAACTTCCATCAAGCAATGTTTCTAAATTTGAAGAAAAACCTTATTGGCCCGTCATGTGTTTTCTTGAGAAGTTCCTTCCAATGGTTAGGTTATTTTAGAAGGAACTTGCTTCAATACCAATTGATGAAACTCACACTGATATTGAGAAGGCAGGAGGTGAATTAGTATAAGCCAATCTTAAACTATTTAAATTTTAATAATCACAAAAAAGGACGAAAAAATACACTCACATAAGAAACACGATATTTTTCATGAAAACCATTTGAGAGTAAGCTAAGGCAACAATATTGCTTTTATAGAATGTCCTTCAATTTTCAAAGGCACCAACTCATAGGAAACACCAATCCCCTCTTGATGATTCATAGGCAGCAACCTATTGGAGACACGAATCTCCACCACTGAGCACCAACATAGCAAGAGAAATTGATCTCTTTTAATGAGATGCACCAAGCATCTCATTAATAACATTTGTTGATCAATGTGTTAAAATATCAAAACATGTTTAGTTAAAGACTACAATGCTTTTAATTTTTATAAAAACAATTATAAATTACTAGAAATTATTGAATTTAAGATTATTGTGAAATTGAATATTGTATCAAAAATGTGTTTATTTACTATTGTGTTATTCTCATAACACAATCACAATTATTATATCGGGCCAAATCTTCTTCCGATCATTTACATTTGTAATCATACTCTTATTTATACTTCTATAAATTAGAAAACTTAAAAGGCTATCTGCCTCTAACGTTACTTAACAATTTTTTTTTTTTTTAAACTTTTATTTTAATATAATCATTTAAAATGCTACATACCAACTCTGATGCAACTCCACTATCCTTTAATTGTTGATATACATAGAATATAATCACGGGAACTTTATTGCCAAAAGTAAGCAGCCTGAAGAATGTCGCTGGAATAGGCAATGGGTTTCCAAACGGAGACACGAGAAAAAACAGTGGAATGCCATTGGAGAACAAGCTGGTGAGTACCTACAAAATTGACTGTGTATTGTATTGGGAGGCCTGACAGGAGCATCAGGTTCGCATACATTATGTTTTCCTCGCTGATTTCACCTTTCACAAAGCCGCATTTGGGGGGAATGTCCAGCACTACCGGGCTCAATTGGCCATCGTTACAAGGATAATAATTTAACGGCCTACATATCATTGGAGCTAAAAACAAACTCTCCAGCCTTGCTCGAGCAAGGGCATAGCGGTCAGGCAATCCTGCCTCGGAACAATCGAAAACTGCACAAAGACTTCTCAGACATTCTCCAAAACTCTCTATCAAGTTCAGTTTTTCATGGTGTTCGTCAGGAGGTCCTGTTCCAATGATCAGGATAGCTGGGTTAAGTTGGCGTGCTTTTTGAATGAAATCCAACAACCTCTTTCTGCTTCTGTCACACAGATGTGGCAACTCCCACATACAATTCACAGCTACAATTTCATCCTTGTTGGTCTTCATATTTTCCAGATCCGCTTCCTCGAATGAAAATGGAATCGCAAGTGAGTCAGCATATGCAGAGAGCATTCTGCCCGTGTATAGACACACGGGCACTGAATCAGCAGCAACATTTTGATCCTCACCACAATCCCATTTAAGGGCAGTGATCTTGAGGTGATCGATTTTGTAATCTCCACTTTTCAAGGATTCCATCAATGGTGGCCATTGCATCCCTTCCATGATGTCAAAGTCTATAATATGGAGAGTTTTTCCCTCGCCCTTGATTGTTTCCATAATGCTCTGGTTAGCTGTGAAATGAGGTATTCTGATAAATGGGAAGATATGATTGAGCAAACTCAAAGTACTCAGATCCTTAGAATGCAGCTGCTTTACTTCGATAGGATTGCCACCTGAACTGAGATCATGAAGCTGCTTCAGTCCACGAGACAAATAGAAAGCAACCCTCTCCACAGTGGAGCCTCTTGCAGACACCATTTGTCGCAATCTGCCGAGCAGAATCTCAGCAAGATCGTGGGAGCCATCTGATATGGCTTCAGCGCATGCTGTTAAAAGATGAATAATTAACAATCCCCTGTTATCTGATGAATCGTCATTGCTACACTGAATCAACCTTTTTACAACCCAATCAACTGTGCCGCTTGATGTGCTATTATTTTCTACACAAGAAACATTTTCAGCTTCAAGACACATCTGATTCCTATCATAATCGCAGCTACCTGCACTCCCTCCTCGTTCTGCCTCGGCCATTAGTTCTTCCATTAAATCCTCTTGTATTGAAGAGAATTCAATTTCTATGGAGGAAGAAACTAAAGAACCATTGTCTTGAATCGCTAGATCGCCTGGCTTCTGCTGGCTGCTATTTGGCAGCTCTTTAGAGTCTGTGAACTTCCCATCCACAAAAAGAATTTCGGGCACTAATGATCCCCTCTCTTCAACAAATGCATCTCTCCCTCGAGACGATTCAGTTAGACATGAATCCAAATATAGCATTTTTTCATCTAAATGTATGGTATCACTGAATGAAATACCATTACAGCAATCAAAATCTTCACCAGAGTAACCGTAATCTAGGTCTTGCTGCAGTGTACTGTCATCCATCAGGAAAAATGAAGATGTGAACAGAATCAATGTCGTGATATGAAAGTGTATACAGTGCACATAGCACACAGCTTTTAATTTTTCCACTTCCTCTTATAGCATCGTGATATTACTGGGAACAACTTTGAATTTTTCCACTCCCTCCTCAAGCATTGTGACATTACTGGGAACAATTTTGAATTTTTCCACTTACTCGTAAAGTATCGTGATATTACCGGGAACAACTTTGAATTTTCCCACTTCCTCCTAAAGCATCGTTAGGGTTATTAAAGGTCTTCCGCAAATCGTTTGATATTCCCCTCTGCATCTCGACAAATTTAACCATTTTTCTCTTTTCTTATTTTAGGAATTTGACTGTCTCTAATCCCCAACGCTGTCTATGTCTTAAACTACAATTTCCTAAGCTGTGGACCACACATCTGATTCCTCTGCAAGAATACTATATATTGCCTATTATCCTGCTTTCATCAACGCTTATTTTTTTTAAAATGGCATGAACTTGTTGAAGCCTTCTAAGTAAAGATCCCCTGAATTTCATTGGTTTCAGGAAGCATAATAGCTAGATGTGAAGGAGTCCGTGGTAAACCCTACAAAATCTTATTGATTATTTATTTTCTGAAAAGTATCATACGTATGTTACGTTACAATGTGAGAAAATTCTACTCTTGCGTGAGTATGGGAATTGAATCAAAGAAAACAAACAAGAAAAATAATAATTATTCGTTCTATAATTTATAGAATATATAATACATTTTTAGTGTTAAAAATATTTTAATAAGTATTATATAAATAGTGATAAGTTTATATTTTAATTATTATGTTGCATTCAATATTATTTTGGGATATTATTATTAATTTAAAATCATATCAAGAATTTCAATGTATGTTTTGTAAGGAAGTTAATTTTTTAAATTTATATAGCTTTCTTATTATGTCAATTTTTTTAAATTATTTTTTTAATTTTTTCTTATATTTTAGAAGATTTTAAATGAGCAGAATTTAAATGTCTATTATATGGTCTTTCTAATAAAACCAAACACTTTTTGGTATCTTTGATCAATTATATATATTCTAAATAAAAAAAAGTATTTATGAATATAAAAATTATTCAATATGATTTCTAATGCTTTAGTAACTAATATTCAATATCATTCTTAGTATCTTTGATAATTATATATATTCTAAATAAAAACTATATTTATGAATATAAGAATCATTCAATATGATTTCTAATTATTTAATAACTAATATTCAATATCATTCTTAGGTGAGTATCATGTTTGAATCGAGTAAAACAAATAATAAGAATAAAGATCAAAGTGCTCTAATTTAAATGAAAATTAGATTTCAAACTCGTATATATGCCAAACTCGATAGATTCTACACTCACATGAATTACTTCTCCTTCATCCCTGATGAGCTTGGCAACCTTGTCACTTTATCCCCCACGGCTCTCTCTGATCACCATCCCATATCTGCCTGCATCAAGCTTTCCTGTGCCCCGCTTACTCCTGCTTCTGTCCGTAATAGATTTATTCTTAACTCTTCCCTGCTGGATGATGCGTGGCATCAAAATATTCAAGCCTGGCATGCGCTACTCCAAACCCTGGGACAAAAGAAGGCCAAGGATTATGGATTTCATGAAAAAGCTCTTGCTGTTAAATTGAACTCTGCTGAAACTCTTATCCAAAACAACCCATCCGATCATAGTCTTATCCCCATGGTTTCTAAAGCTAGAGATGACCTTCGGTGCCATCAACAATCCTTGGTCCGTGGGGCCAAAATTAGATGCAGGGCCCACTGGCTGCAGCATGGCGACAAAGGGACCAAATTCTTCTTTAACTACCTTAAACAAAAGCATGCCAATGACGCTATCTCTAGTATTGTGGTTGAAAATAGGGAGATAGTTAATCCTGATGAAATCAAGGGTGCCTTTGCCTCATACTACAGTAATTTGTTCTCTTCTGAAGAAAATGAGGAGTCAATTACTCTCAAAAGAAAGTTTAGTTCCATTATCCCAAATAAGATATCTCAGATCGATTCAGTTCTTCTTGGGGAAAATATCACTAAGGAGGAAATCATTAATGCCATCAATTCACTTGAGAAAGACAAAACTTCGGGCCCTGATGGTCTCCCGACTGATTTTTACCAAGCCAATATTAGCTGGATTAGCTCGGCTCTCCTTGACGTCTATAATGAGGCGTATGAGAAAGGCACACTCGACAATATGATTAACAGAGGTATCATTAAATTAATCCTTAAAGAAGGTGATAAAACTATTATCAAGCATTGGTGCCCTATCACACTTTTGAATGTTTCCTACAAAATACTTGCCAAGTTTTTGGCTTGTAGGTTGGAAAGCATCCTGCCCAAGTTTATTAATTCAACTTAGATTGGCTTTATAAAAGGTAGATATATCCTCAAAAATCTCATTACAAGCTGGGAAGCCGTGAACTAGGCCAAGGCCTCTAACCAAATGTTGCAATTCTTCTCATGGACTTTGAAAATGCCTATGATAGAATCGAATGGAATTTTGTTGACCTGATGCTTAGGGAATTTGGCTTCCCTGACCGCTTCTATAATTACACTAAGCTCTTGTTGAAAGATGCTATGGCCCAAGTTGAAGTTAATGGCTCTCTCTCTCTAACCCTTTCTCCCTGACCAAATCTATCAGACAAGGCTATCTCCTTGCCCTTGCTCTGTTTTTCATTGCCTCTAAAGCACTTTCTTTCATCCTTACTGCGAATACCATCTCTCCACCGGTTAAAGGTATCTCTTTACCAAACATGGAGAATTTGACCAATTGTCAGTTTGTGAATGACACTAGTCTATTTGTGAGCTTGGAAGAAGAAAATTTCAATTGTCTCACTAAAAGACTTGATTTATTCTGCACTATCTCGGGAGCTAAGCTCTCCCAGACTAAATGTATTTTCCTTGGTAGGGAAGAACAACCTCCGAGTTGGTTTTTGAAGCATGGTTTCCAGTGGGGTGGACCCAGTAAAATTGTTAGATACCTGGGCATCCCCTTCTCTGTGGATCCATCTCTTAAATATATGTGGCTGTGGGTTAAAAACAAGATCACAAAACAACTAAATAGCTGGTATAACAAATCCTTGTCTCTAGCTGGTAGACTATAGGTCTACCAAAAAATTCTATCCTCATATAATATATATTACGCTTTGGCTTGGATGTTTAATAACTACCGAATTTTAGAAATTCAAAATGCCATAAGGAACTTCCTATGGTCTAATGGTATAGGAAACAAAAAGATCCAGTGGTGAAATGGGACTGGTGCTGTACTGATAAAAAACTTGGAGATCTTGGTTTAAAAGATCTAAGACTTCAAGGTATGGCACTGGCCACCAAATGGATTTTCCACTGTGTAGATAGGGATGAACCATGGAAATTTCTTGTCAGAAGCAATATTATGAGGGGATACTCTAAGAAGGTTAAAACTTGGAAAGATGTTCCATTTGATGATCTTTTGATTGGCAACTTTCCTATCAATGTGCATGGATCTATTGTCTTCAAAACCATTTGGAAAGCTTGGGAGTCTTCTAGGCCCTTTATCTCTGACAAATCCTTCCATTATGACACCTTTCTCCATAGTGAAAGGTCCATTTGGTGGAACCTCCATCTTCAGGGGAAGCCTCTTGCTCTAACTCAAGGTTGCTCGGCTAAAAACTGGGACAATCTGGGTATTTCCACCTTTATTGATCTCTTTGAGAATGATTGTTTGATTATCTAGGAGGAGTTAAAAGATAAGTTTAACCTTCCTGCTACTCATAAAAAGACTTATAATATGATCTCTAGAGCTTGCATTGATCTACTTTCCTCCTGCTTCATTGACTCACATAGCTACCTCAATATCAAATGGCCTGATGGTACCTTGATTAATAAAATCAAAGCCAAAAATGTTTACAATATTTTGAGCAATAATCAGAATATCATCGATCATATCAATGGGCTTTGGTACACTTCCCTGGAAACTAAAGACTGGACCAATATCCTTAATAGAATATGGAAATCCTCTATAGACCCTAAAATTAGATGTTTTATGTGGCTTATGTTAATTAATAAATTACCTATCAGCAGGTACCCTGCTCAGTCCAATATGGGTGGTCTCTGCAATCGTCCTGACTCCTGTAGACATATATTCTTTGAATGTAAATTTGCGAAGAAGGTCTGGGCTTCATTTGACATAAATTATCTTAAGTACATTAATATCTTTAAAATTACCACTGGTCATATATAGGGACTTGAAAAAGATTCTAATATTCTATGGCACATTATTTCTTCTAACATTTTATGGCAGATATGGAAGTGCAGGAATGAAGAAAGGTATCAAGGTATACATAGATCTCTTACTGATTCTTCATTAAAACTCACACTATTTAAAATATCTTTGCAGGTCTGCATCATGATGATGATCGAGAGAGAGAAGCTTATCAGATTCCTCAAGATGGTACACTCCACAATGTTCGTATTCAAAATGAAAGATGGTTACGACTACCGTAATCACATGCATAATATGGCTCTGTTCAACAAAACTGTGAAAAAATTCACAAGGAAATCACCAAGAACAAGAATGCGACGGATGACCAGATCTTTATAATTTCTCAAATCCAAGCCAATAAAGGAATTTCTTGGATGGAAGGACCCCTTGGATGGACTGCTTGGGTTGAGCAGTTTGAAGATCTACTTCACTAGGGCTTTCATAGTTATATTAGTTACTTTATAGCTCATGTTTATATCAGTTACTCTATTTTTTCTTGATCCTTGACTATCTCCGTGTGAGGCCTGCCTCCGAAGCTGAACTCTTCGTGGATCTTTAAGATGTACTAATGTTCTTTTTGCTCAATATATAGTTAATATAAAAAAAAAAAATTTATATATTTATATATTTATCATATTAATTTATAGAATATGTAATAAATATATTTATTTAAATTAAACTATTTTAATAAATATTAAATTTCTTGTAATAAGATGAAAACATTTTTTTATTGTTGACAAAATAAAAATAAAACATATTATTTATCTCAATTAACAATAACCTAAAAAGTTAATTTTTTATTGTAATTTTTAAAATGTCAATATTTTTCATAATATTAATATTTTGAACAATATTAATATTTTCATTTTTTTAATGTTTACCATCAAAACATGATTAAATTAGTTATGAAATTATAGTAAATGACAAGTACGTAAAGCATATTGTTTTGCATACTTGTTCTATTTTTACATTTAACTACAATGTTTATATTAAGTCACCATTGTTTTATTAATTATATATACTATAAATACAATAGTGAAATTATTATCTATAATAAATATACTTGATAACATATTTCATTTATAATCGACACATGGATAAAAGATATATTCAATAATAATTTGAGTTATTTTAAAATTAATATAATTAAAGTTTCAAATATTCAAATAATAAATTACAACATGTTGTATATTTAAGTATGAAAATTCTCAACTTCACATTTTTTAAATTAATTAATTACAAATTTAATGTTTGGTATAAAAATATATATCATTGTAAATAAAAAATATAGAGATAACTATTTACTAACACTCCTAATTAATTAGTATCAACTAGAATTTATAATATGTTGCAAAGAGGACAAGTGATAACTACATAATGTTTGCAAAATGTATCTAAAAGGAGATATGATACATAAAAGGGCTTTAATAAATAAATTAAACGATATTTTTTATTAAAAAAAAATACATTTTTAAGGGACGTGAAACCCTTCACAACAAAACAATCATGTCAAAATAAGGGAACAAAGCCCAAAAGACCTTATAGATTCTTCATTAAAATTTCATTCTTTTTAATGATATATTCATTGATGCGCCAAACCTTGTGGACAATGTTGGTGATGGGATTCATGCCCTCGTCTCTACTATGATGTCTAGTAGCTAGACCAAGGATAGAAGCATAATCCTACTCATTAACATGAAAATTCTTTTTAGACCTTAAATTATCAATGGAAGAGCCAAATGCACCTTTGGAATGGTCATGTATAGCCTTAGCTTGGGAATTTAGCTGCTTGAGTCCTTTATAGATATTCTTCATGGTCATTCAACTTACTACCACAATAAACCTTAGTTTTTCCTAAATTATAGTAATGGATAAAGGAAATGTATGCAAAGACAAAACTTATATTCATTTAATTATGATGTTTAGATTAAGAACTCATTGGATTTTTAAATCCTTCTAAATTTCTTGTGAATATCCAATAATTGTATCTAACTTCTACATGAAAGGAACTACCATTAATTTATTTATGAATAACTATACTAACTAGAAACTAACCTAATTTAATGTAATACACCAACGTTCCCTATTAATACATCTATTCAAACAAAAGTGGAACATTGCAAGGGTTTTTTATCCAACCCTTCTAAAGACTCTGATGAAGCACTTTCACTAATCCCCCTTACTCACCCTGAAAAAACTGAACTAACTACATCATTGCATCTCATAATTTTAGAACCTCTAGGAAATACAAAAGTAACTACATCAGTAGAACTCCTTACTATAGAACCTAGAACCATCTGCACAACATGAGTATTCCCACCTCTCATGTACAATGAGACACATTTCCTCTAAAATTTCACTTCTCCTTTGAGTGCGTCTAATGCCTCTTCAAGTGTTAAACATGAGATGCCTTACCTCTGAAAGTTCACATCTCCTCCAAGTTTATTTAACACATCCTCAAATGTTGTGAAAATAATCCCTTATTTGTTGCATAAATCACCAACCACATGCTACACATGATACAACCTTTCCTCTAAAAGTTATGCACTTCCTACAAGTATCATGAATGTCTCCTCAAGTTCTTAAAAAATCATCAACAAAATCTCCATGGTCGTATAAAAACAAGGTCCATGCTCATATCATATTTCTTCTTTAGTTTCATCAGATGGGAGGAATTCCTACCACCACCCACAAAATGGGACCCAACACGGGCCTTTCCCTTTCCCATAGTGGATAAATGAGATGTACCCCCAATTTATCTTTTCCCTTAACATCATTACTAGGGCCATAAGAACAAAGAATATATCTATTATATGAGAAATAATTTGAGTCATGTTCATCCAAAAACAAAATTTCTATGGTAGACTAGGGTAATATTTTTAGGGAATTTATGTTTTCCAACATGAAAAAGGCCTCCTCATCAAAATGGGTATCCTCTAGATCTATGGATAAATCCTCAAAATGACGATGTACATTTTTTTAAAAATTTAATTTAAATTTTTGGATTACGGGTTCTTTTGAATGGAAATGTATTTGGTGTACTCCATAATGAAAGGGGTCAAAGCCTCATGTATGAGAAAAAATAAGATATATATTTAGCATGAATTTTCAAGCTATGGCACATGGATGGGTATAAATAGAAAGGTAGGGAATATATTTATCATGCCTAAAATGGTTCAGTATGACAAAATCATAACTAAACAAACTGCAAAATCAACTCTCGAGAGTCACGTATCACATAAATAATTATGCTACATCCACCCATGGAGACTTGATGATTGTTTTATGATACACTCCACTAATGGTATTTTCACCTCATGCCTTTACCATTTTTCAATCAAAATCCCCATATCTTTGTTTGTGCTCTTCCTATCCTATAATTTTTTCTCCTTTCCATGAAAGTGTCAAAAACATTTGCAACTAACTCCTGAAATATATCCACCTCAATTCCCAAAACCTTAAGAATGTCTCCATACTAGTCTTGAACAAACGTATACATCAATTATAGATCAAAGGAATGCAATTTATGAATACATGGAGTAAAGCCTCTAGTGAAAGATCTTTGGAAACCACATGCCTCTCTTACCATTTGTTATAAATAATGGGTTCAAACATATTTGGATCTCCCCTCATATTACAGAAATAACTAAGGAAAGATAAAACCACACAAGTGCCAAATCAGATGTAAAAATGAAGTTCATAAATAATGCAAAGAATTTGAAATTCAAGTTTATCATTTCCCAATACACCTTCAAATTATCTTTCATTATAATCATTTTGAATTATAATTTTAATGTATTTATAAATTATATCATCAATTTGCACCTCAATATATTCTATTGTGATGCCTCTAGATTAGTCGATCTATGTAAAAACATGATGCCTTCACAATATACATGAGTGACCATATAGTTTTAAATAGAAATAAGTATATTAATGTTATCAATAATTAGATTATTAATGGTCAAGCCTAGGGGTTTGTGTCCCTTTTAAGTAGTTGATTATATTTATTAAATCACATTCCAGCCAAACCTTTGTGAACCCCTTCAAGACCAGCATCTTAACACCAATGTAGGCTTGATAAGACTCAACATAGTGGTTTTTATAAGAAACCAAAGGGATGGCCACTGTTGAGACAAACCTATCATTGTGATAAAGAGTCAACCCCCCATAGCTTTCAAGTCCAAAATTTTCTTTTGATACCCAATCAATTGTGATTTTATTACATCCCAATGGTGGTGTCTTCCACACCATACCCTTTTTGACTTGCTTATACTTAGCCAAAGGTGTACTAATATCCCACTAGTTGCTTTAGCACTTTGAAAATTTGATATCATGGTAAAAAGGATTCAAAGGAGACCAAAAAAACTTAATATTATTACAAGCAACAAATAAATATTTCTGAATGGCCAATTGAAGCTACAAAGTGGCAACCTAAGGAGGAAAAACATCATCCCAAAAAATAAAATTGTTTCTTTCCTTCCAGACCCCCTAAGAAACATTGGGCACAATAAGGGACCACAAAAGCACAAGGGAAGGATTAGAATATCAGGAAATCCTTTGGGTCCAACACTTAGAGAAAGAATTAGGGAAGAGCCAAGAAATAGACCATAGATTTAAGGAATGAGACCAAACATCTCAAGCCAAGGACCACTTGAAAAGAATGTTAAAAAAATCTTTTGCATCCTTCTTAAAAAGTAAACATCTGTTAGGAATAGCCAATCCCTATTTGCAAAGGTTATCAATGGTTAGAATTTTATTTCAAAGATGGAGCCAAAAGGAAATATTAACTTTGTGCATAACATCAGAGTTCCAAACCAAAGCCAAAGAGGGCCAAGGAAAACAAACTTTATCTTGCATCTTAAAAGAAATAGAAATAGAAAGTGACCTATCAAATGTAAAGGCCCAAACAAAAGAACTTGCAATTGATGAAAAATGGGATACAAACCTTAGATAGAAAATCTTGAAGTGGGTAAAATTTTTTAGGTCCTTCTTGAATATCTGTAGCTTTTAGATATATTATAAATATTCAATTTCAATGTTGATTGTCCATTTTATTCTAACTTTAATACTTACAAAAGTTCATGCCTACCTCAAATTGGGGTAGAAAATAAAATGATGGAATTTTTATATCCATTCCTTTCTCCCTTTATATTTTTGACCCATTTTATTTAGTTTGATCTTACTACAATAATAAATAAACTAGTGAATATTATTGTAATAAAATTATTTCATGAAACTATCCTAAAATTAGTTGACTATCATTCATCCCCAAAATATAATCTTTGTGTGTGTGTGTGTGTGTGTGTGTGTGTGTGTGTGTGTGTGTGTGTGTGTGTGTGTGTGCGCGCACCCATGCACACACGCACATCTGCGTGACAATTCTTTGTTCAAGGTGGATGTTGATTGGACATTTGATTATCTAATCTTTGATTTGTATGATGGAGCACCTCTTGAGTCTAATGACACAAGTGAGATGTGAGATTCAGATATGATGTGTATATTCTATTTGGAACCAGTGGTTTTACCTATTCGACCACCTAGGATCATCGATGCTTTTCCTCCTATAGTGAACCTTAATGCATTGGATCATCCTCTTGATGTTGATAGTGATCATGGTGATGATTAAGTGAGTGGATGAACCACTCAAGAGTTGACTATAGTTAGATAAGAGGGTATTTTCCTTGCACCTTGGGATATATCATTTGATTCCTTTTATAGGGCATCAATCTGTTTGTTACATGTTAACTTTTTACTCTTTAATTCTTGATGGATTAGTGATGATCCCATTCTAGATTTTATTGCACTTCAAGATTTTTCTTGGCTTACTTCTCTAATTCAACTATATGGGACTGTGGGGAGACATGTATATTATCTAGATATTGCACATGAGATGGATATATTTTATTTTCTTAGGAATGGTAAAACCATCAATATCATTCCTATTTTAGGATTGAGGTACATCAGCAACATCTAGTGGCCTAATATCTATATCTATTATTATAGCCATATGGATAGATTTGTTCTGGAGCTAGGTGTTGATAGGATTAGTTCTTTGTTTCATATGGATCATGATGAGTTTCTACACAACTCAAGGCATAGTGTTGTTATATTATGAGTGGTGCAGTAGATTCACAAAACAATATTTTTGATGTTGACAAGGGATCCTGGTATTAGCATAAAGACTGTCATTTCTTGACAATAAGAAATCTCTAGGTAGGGAGGACTATAATGTCCCCTTTCTAGCCCATTCATTCATAATGTGTTGTTAGCCCATTTTTCCTTGGTCTCGTAGGCTAACCGACACTTTACATGGATTAAAGAGAGATTTGGCCAAGGCAATTAAGATTTTAGGCCGAGTAGAGTTGATTCAACAGGGTGTCCAAAAAATTACTATTTATAGTAAGATGATAATGGGCTTAGTGATTTTGGCATTTTAGTATTGGACATGGAGTGTCTCACTGAGAACTTCCAATGAGCTATCAGACATGGTTTCCCGAGTCTGTTTGATCATAAATTTTAATGCATTAAGATTAAATATTTTATTAATAAAGTGACAATTAAATTAAAGTAGATTTTATTACAAGTCGAGTGAACCCACAATAGTGGGTTACACTTTTTCAGAGGAAGGAATTCCTCCAATTTGTTCAATGTTGGAAATATTCAGGACTAACAGAGTTACTGAGAGGGGAGGGGTGAATCAGTAACACTTAAAACTTTAAAGTATTTCTGCACTTTTATATTCTTTAACCATTCATTCATCTAATCTACTGCAA
>MU226278.1:2182783-2199030 GCA_018584345.1 Thuja plicata | reverse complement strand
TCATCTATCTTTTCACTTGATCATCTATTTTGTAGACTTATAGATTGGCATAGACTTTATACATGTTTGACATGTTACATTTGATGTTATTTGATCTCTAGACTTTTTACATTTGACATATTTTACATTTGATGTTAAATATGCATGTACATTTGATTATTAGATACTTGGCCTATGATTTGATGATTAGATACTTTATGTATGCATTACATACTAGTATACTTATGTCAATACACATACACATGTGTTTTGTGATCTTAATTTATATGTTTGACATATTTATTTGATGTTATGCTTACATGTGATTTGATAAAATTTATAAGAATGGTAGATTAGATACTTTATCTATGAGTTGATGATTAGACTCTTTATGTATGCATTAAATACCGGTATACCTATGTAAATGCATATACATACATGTTATAAATACATGTGATTGATGAAACTACATACTTGATCTATGATTTGATGATTACCGCTTAGGACATATGCATTATCTAATTTATATGTTTGATAATATAATTTATATGTTTGACATGTTCCATGTGTTATAAAAAATATGTAGTAATATTTTTTTCTAAGATAGATGATAAAGAAATAAAAAGTTAAAGTAATATTGCAATATCATGCATACAATAAATGAGATAAGTATTAAATCATCCCCTTAAGACATATCCTAATTAGTGAACAATAAAATTTCATAATACAATAGATCATGCCTACATTCAATGAGATAAGTATTAAATCATCCCCTTAAGACACGTCCTAATTAATCAACATTAAAATATTCATAATACTTGATAGATCATGCCTACATTTAATGAGCTAAGTTTTAAATCATCCCCTTAAGACATATCCTAATTAATCAACAATAAAAAAAATTTATAATATAATATCATGCATACTTTCAATGAGATAAGTATTAAATCACCCCCTTAAGAAATGTCCTAAATAATAAACAATAAAATTTTTCATAATACTTAGCCCAAATTTTTTACTAACTCTTTGTTTGCATGCCTTTGGGTTATTATTCCGTCCTTGGTCATTTGGTAAATTTAGTGGGAGAGAAATAAAAGGAATTTTAGAAAAAAAAAATTCCTCTAATCTTCTATCAGTCTTTATTACTATTGAAAAGTACATTTCTTAACAAGTCAACAATTTTATCCTGTCTCATTTCAATCAAAATATCATCTCCTCTTCTTGGGATATTCAGGTGTTGTCTCTTCAAAGTTCTTATCTTTCCTTTCTTCCCCTATCTTCCTGGGTACTAGGAGAGTCCCTATTAGTAGAGCTTCCATTTGATGGCAGCCCCCTGAATCTTCTTTTGTTAAGTTAAACTTTGATGGCTCCTAAAGAGGCAATCCAAGAGATTTAGGGATTGGACTTTTTGTGACAAACCATCTGGGAAAATTTTTAGCTTTGAAAGCTTCTCCCATCCCTCAAGGCACCAATAATATGGTAGAGGCATTCTCAATTAGAAGGTTTAGTTATTGCCAAAAAAATGTACGATACCATGTCTCTATATTGAAGGTGATTCTTCTGTCATCATTAATGCATGTATTAAAAGAATAATTGATAATTGACATCTTAAATATATACTTGATGAGGTATGGATCTTTAAAGTTTCTTTGTAAAATTTCATCATTTCTCACACTTATAGAGAAGGTAATGTTCTTGTGAATTGTCTTGCCAATCTTGGTTGTGATAAGATTCACCTAGATATAGATATGTCAGTTTGTTCATTGGAAAATTTCCCAACTCTTCTTTCATTTATTCATTCTGAAACATCTTGATTTATAAATGGCTTTTACAAGATTCCTCAGTTTGGCCAAACTCTTAGTTATTATGTATCTTGTGTCTAAAATCGGCTTTTTCTCTATTCTTGATTTGTTTGTTCGCTTGGTTATTCAGTTGCCAAGTTCATCTCAACCTTCATTTTGTGTCATGTGTGGCTGTTGAGTGGGTCTTATCCATTGTGGTGTGTTATGTATGATTTTTGAATGGTTCTCGTCCACCATAGTGTGTCTGTTATGGTTGCCTAGTGGGTCTCGACGTTCAAGGTTTTTCATGCGTGGTTTTTGAATAGGTCTTGACCATTGAGCTATGTCTTGTGTGGTTTCTAAGTGGTTCTCAGTCACCATAGGGTGTCTTCAATGGTTTTCGAGTGGGTCTCGGCCACCATGGGGTGTCTTCTATGGCTGGAAAGTGGCTCTCGGCCACCATGATATGTCATGTGTGGTTTCTAAATAGGGTATCTCCTATGGTTTTTGAGTGGGTCTCGACCATCATGGGTTGTCTTCTATGGTTTCTGAGTGGGTCTTAATGATCATGGTGTGTCATGTGTGGTTTCTGAGTATGTTCTCGGCCACCATTGGGTGTAACCTATGATTTTCAAGTTAATCTCAGCAATCAAGGCGGCTGTCACATCAACTCTATTCCACCTGGCATGACATAATGTTAATTGGAAAGTTGTCATCCCAAGTGTGTACTAGATTTCATCTTAAATTCTTATTTTTTAAAGTACAAAGATTTATTTTATGAAAGTTAAAATGGGGATTTTACGCAAATTTGTGTATTTACTCTTTCATAAACTTGGTGTTCCAAATTAATTATACACGGGTTTTGATTTATTATGGGTTGTGTGATTTAATTTCTTTTCATCTGCTATTTATCCCTAAAATTTTGGTCACTATGTTTTATTTTCTTCAAAGTATTATTCTTCTTCTCTGTTCTCTGTCCTATGTTTGATGGCTCGTCATTCCTCCTATTTATAGAATATGAGTGTGGTCATGGATGCCTGGTCCAATTGTAATTCTCCCCACATGGAGAATTACCATCAGAATTGTAGAATATATCTAGAGGTCGAAGAATAGGAACAACCTCTTGTAGGTCATATTCATGATGACCAATCAACTATTTTTTTTTTTTGGTGGTCACCCACATGTTTGCAGGGATATTAGAAGAATTGTGGGTGATGATATCTTGTTTCCACAGGGAAAGTGAATAATTTTTTTCTCTATTATTCATTCAATATTCTTATCTAATGCCTTCAATCTATTTTAATCCCTATTTCATCTGGAAATAATTTTTAACAAGTTTGTGAAGTCATTTTTCTTAAAGGGTAACAGGTTATAGAAATCAATTCAAAAATATGATCTCTAGAATGGGGCTCCATTTGTGGGAAATTTGTTTCATCATCATGCATTGTTGAACAACCATTCAATTTTTTATGTTTTTGTGGGTATTAAAAAATCTTTGGAAACACATAATGCATGGCATGTCAAAATGGCTCTTTAGTTCCACGGCCGGTTCTTTGATTAAAATTGCATCAAAAACGTTCAAATCATGGTCTATGCTCTCCTTCACCATCTTGGATATGATCCTAAACAAAATGTTCCTCCCTCTTTATCATCTCCACCTACACATATAGGCCCTTCTATCCCAGCACAAGGTCTTGACCTAGACATTGGGAATCTGGATACCAAGGTAAATTTGGAACTATACTTGGCTTTGAGCGCCCTTGTTTTTGTCTTTGTGAAGGGCTAGGTCTCCATTCTGCCATTTTTTGTATATGGACTAATTTGTTAACACCAGGTTGGATAGGATACAGTTTTAATTTATTTTCCATTCTGATTTTTTGCCTCAACACCTACTTGTAATATATCATTGTAACCATTCCTGGGTGGGATTTGGAACCTGATGGTTAGATTTTGGGATAATTTTTTTATTTTAACTAGCTTCGGCAATAGGGGGTTTATCTTTTTATATTCAGATTCTGAGATTGTGGTATTTTGTATTATCTATGAGTAATGCTCAAATTTTTCATCCTAGTTCTTTTCTCTGAGAGCTCTTTTGAACCAGTGTAAAAAAAATATTATATTAAGTGGCTATGCCACCTTTTAAAAAAAAATCCAATAATAGATAATGTATACATTCAATGAGATAAGTATAAAATTATCCCCTTAAGACATTTCCTAATGAATCAACAATAAATTTTTCATAATATAATATAATGTATACATTCAATGGGATAAGTATTAAATCATCCCCTTAAGACATGTTCTAATTATAAACAACAAAATTTATAAGAATTTGTGCATATGTATGAAACATATAAGAATTTAACTCATCACCTTACACCACGATTATAGGCTTAAGAAAAATTATATATTTGTGTCACATTGTTCAACCAAGTCACACAAGTTGTAAACATATATACATTCTTTCTAGACCACATCAATTGGTTCATCTCTCTCTTGGATAAAATGTAGTATTCTCTTGTGATCATAAGTATCTAGTCTCCACTTACGAATGTCACATCCTATGACTGCATGAAGAGGTAGGCCAATAGAAATTACAAGGCACTTCTATACATATATACCTTTTGTCACATTGATAATACATAAATTGAGTCTCATGTTTAACTATTTTTATTTCCCTCAAATACGTTCCTTGAAAAATAATTGAGCCTATATAAACAAGAAACAGAATTTAAAACATTAGGTTTCAATTAAATTTTAAGTTTTAGTTTTAATAAATTTAAGATAGATACACTACTAACATATGAGAATCATAATCTCATTGGTTGTTTCATTCTTTTTTAGCTTCTTCCTCTCCTCCATATAACGTAATTAGTACAGGAGCACCCAAAGCATAAAATTGAAGTTCTCACCTTTGTGTGACTCCGAGGGGGTCTTGAGGATGCCTAAATCCTAAGTGTTCCATTATATCCTTTTGGACCCAACTTGTAAGACCTAGTTCCAAGGTTTAGCATCCATATGCCAATTGGTCAACAATGGTCAAAGGGTCACAAAAGCTTAGAATTTTGGTTGTCTATCATTTCAAGTTAATAATCAACCTTAGGTTCAGTATTAACAATAATTTTGAACTTATAGTGCAACTTGGTTAACACTAGTAACTCAGTTAACACCGGTAACTCGTTTAACACTGGTAACTCAGTTAACACTGGTAACTCAGTTAACACTGGTAACTCGGTTAATAGTGGTAACTTGGTTAATACTGCTTGGAACCAACTCCTCAGTTGACACTACAACTATCAAAAGTTGTCAAGCAAATTTTTTGAATCCATTCCAGTTTTTTATTGTAATATCAAAATGACTTCCTCAACGGACATATGGTTTGAACTACAGTTGTAACCATTGGGTAATTCTATCATGATCCCTTTCAGGCAGGTGGAAATTGAGGTGAACAATAATGATGAAATTTATGTTTTTGAATCAATAAAATAACTGATTTTTCCTGCAATAATCTAATTTAAACTTTCTATATGGATTTGTACAATCCAAAAAGGTAGTGAGACTAATTGGTATGTAAGGAGTATTGAATAACCTTCATTTTTCTTTTGGTTTGAGGTCCTCAAGAGATAGGGAAAGAAAGAGTATTTTCTTTGTGCATTGTTCTGAAACCCTCTTGAACAATGGTTTCCTCTGTAAATCTTTGATTTTCTCGCATGTCCACCCTTAGAAATTCCTAATCCTTGGTTGAATGAGATATTTTTATGTTTCATCGATGATTCTGGAGTTGTTTTGTAGGGAAGTCAGTGTTGGTTCTTGGTTTAGATGAATTAAGGTCAACATCTCTATGTGGTGACTAGAGACCAGAATGGTAAATTGATGACAATATTACCTTGGGGTTGAATAAAGCCTTGTAATCAAGCCTAGAGTGGTGTGGTATCATTCAAATTGCAATAAAAACACTAGTTTTTTTTCCTTCCTTAAGTCTTTGGGGTACTTCCTTCAATAAAGTCACCTAATTGTCCAATTAGGCATGTCTAACCTTGTTGAGATTCAGTTTGTTTCTTAAAACTTATGGACCCTTGGCTTTGGGACTTGGTAGTACTGCATAAAGGGTACTTGGGACAATTTTTAGTTCTTTGGGTGTAATGTTAAGTTTTGGATTTGTGATCCTTCAACCCTATAACTCGGTTTACTAGGAATTGGAGGCTCGTTTAAGGAACAATCATTTAAGGGTTACCCTGGACTTTCACAATTGCTAGAACATATTCCATAAAACCTATATAGACCCTAGACAATTTGGTTCAACCCCTAAAAATCAATATTATCATTTTTATCTTATGAATCAATAATATATTGGTTGCATAAGGAGAAGCATTGAAGTAATGAACCACACATCTTGGTCTTAGCATTGAAGTCATGACAAGCTATTTTTAGGAGTTTTGTGAAAGTATTGTGATCCCTTGTAAATGTTTAAGTCTAGGCTTTTTGGGCTAGAGTGTGTAGAACCCTATTCTAAAAACTTATGAAGATAAAACTGTCCCCTTTCCTTGTTATACCCTAGCACTTGCATCGGTAATAAATAGCAGCTAACACCTTCTACATTTTTAGGATCTGCTAAGACTATTAAAACATGTCCTACATAATAAATTTAATGGCCTGTCAATTTAATTTAAAGTGACCTAGCTTGATATATATGTTGAAATGAAAGTAAATAATTATGTATCTTTATAAATGTATAGATTGAGATCAAGAAGGTAAATATTATACCAATTTTGATCAATCCTAAAGTCTAGTCATAATCAGTAGAAATACATGGAATGTCATCGAAGCTTTCATCATTGTCTTGATCATTTGTAATAGTAACATCTAGTGGAACCAAATTCCATGCACTAAAATATCCATATTCTTGGTTGATGCATTCACCATAGTTTTTAGGAGTGTAGTCAACACAAAAGAACAAGTAATATCTAGTGTACAATGATCACATGCTACTATCTATACTCATAAAACAATGCAAGGATTTAATTTTATCTACCCTCTTGCATCCATGCATTGATATTATATCAAAAATTCAATACATAAAAAATATAAGTTAGACATAAATGTTCAAATTAATATTTAACTTGTATATTAAAATCTGGTTTAATAATTTCAAAATATGGTGCATGTACCTGAAATCTCTCATAACACTCTAAATGGTATGAATCATTCTAATCTAGATGATGTACTAGCCTCATTTTGCACTAAAACATGCATCTTTCACTATTCAACTACATCATGTTCATTTTTCATACGAAATCCTTGATAATCCATTTGATACTTTCTTAAAGCACATTTGATGCAAGCTCCTACGCCATCATGTTCACACTTTCCATTTTCACTAAAAGAAAATCCAAAGATGTGTTATATTTTGGTAACAATAATATCAACATAGTGCATAAAATTTCCATGCTAATTTGAATGGTGTTTCACATCCATCTGGCCATATAAAATGATTTTCAATTTTTATGCCTTTTCTTCCCAAATATCCAAAAAATATTGTAAAGCAATGTTCAACAAAATGTGTGTCATGCTCTTTATGATCACTAATATACAAGTGATAATATTTCTTAATGGAAAATTCTTGATATGTACTTTCAACACCATTCAAATCTAATTGTGCATGTCGATAAGACTCCTTGACAATAATAGTGACCTTCTTTGTAGAGTAGTATTCTTCTTGAAGTTGTTTCTGATGAGCAACAGAGTAATTTCCTTCAAAGTCAACAACAAATAAATTTTTTCCAGGTGGGAAAGTGTTTTAAAATTTTGTTCTTTCCACTTGAAAAAAAATCATGATGTATATATGGTTGACTCAATTGATGAAAAATTCTCAACAAATGTTCCAACGTGTATCTCCTCTTATACATATTAAAACTTTGTGGTTTCTTCCCCAATTTTTATTTCAAACTTTATGTACTTGTAACTCTTCGATTTTACCATCATCATCATGTTAGTATCTTCATCTCTCAAAGGAAATTTAGCCAAATTACAACATATTTAACATGTTCCTTTAATGCAATCTATTTTGTACCTATTGTATGATCATTTGATTTGCAACATAAGATTGATTCTATGAATTATCTTAGTCATTTAAAAAAGAGCATTTTTAAAACCATCACTTTCTTCTATCATCTTTCAAAACCCTTGATAGTAGATATCAAATTCAATATGGTGTCTACAACAACAACTTTAAAATTATTTGTCTATCTTCACATAATGTGGCTTTAATCTTTCAAATGTTGTTTGTCCAATCTTTATATTGGTATTTGAATTATAAAATGAGAGATACAATTCATGTTTTGTTGTGTTCAAATAGTATTTTTGGTCTACAAAATAATTATTAGGTCCAATCCTATGTTTGATAAAATATCTTCTATTTAATGAGGGATGAGTATAATCTGTCCAAAATGTAGTGATCAAGTTCCTAACTATTTTCTCAATCCTACCAAAGTGAGGATCTCTACACATTAGTGCCCAATTTCTTTCCAATATACTATCATCTAAATTGATTCACCTTTTCATATAATGTGATATTCTCTTCATACTATACACGATCTCAAAAGAAAGTAAAGAGATTTTACGATTTTGGGACATGTTTTTATTTAAAATAGATGTCAATATCACTCTTCTTAAAATTGACTTATATGTGGATCTAGTTGTTTTCCCAATGGAAGTAAAACTTTCCCTAACACTTTGAATAATATATTTTCATTGGTTAGACAATTTCCTATTCTTCAATGTTGTGTCTACACCAAACAATTTCAATGGCTCTTTTAACTCATCTATAAGAAGTGAAATTTATAATACTTGGGTTTTTTCAAGTGTAATAAGATTCACAATTTGAGAAATTATTTTCGTAGAATTTTTATTCAATGAACTCTTCCTAGTATGTGTAGATTGCAGAGAATAGTATTTCTATTTTTACCCATCCATTTCAATTAAATGATCTATCCTTTTAAGACTAATTTTTCTCTTTAACTAGAGAGAGAGAGAGAGAGAGAGAGAGAGAGAGAGAGAGAGAGAGAGAGAGAGAGAGAGAGATGTACCTACNAAATAGAGAGAGAGAGAGAGAGAGAGAGAGAGAGAGAGAGAGAGAGAGAGAGAGAGAGAGAGAGATGTACCTACTTTCCTACTATGATATCTTTCCATGGTTCTTCAAGTAATCTTTGATTAGTTTCAAGTGAATACTTTTTTGTTGTCTTATTAACCATTGTTCTTTTATTTCTCGTCACTTTTCTTTGAAAATCTCTTTCTAAAATATCAAAACAAAAAAAATATGCACTTCCAAATTTCTTTATTCTCCAAAATATGAATTATTCTTCAAAATTCAATGTGAAAAGTGGCTATAATTAGCCATGAAACACTTCATTTCTTTTGACAGAGCTCTGAGAGCATCTTGGTTCAATTCTAGTTTCCCCAGGATTGAAACCCTTGGGATTCTCTCAGCTTATTGAACAAAAACCCAATTCATTTCTATGGTGTGGATTCACATTGAATTTCATAACTACGCTTATTTGTGATGTGTATTTTGAAGACGAACTTACAATATTTTGAGGTATTTCATATCTAATATGAAAATAAGATTGTAATGTTTTATATTTATATTTAATATTAGGGTTCTATTAATTTCATCATAATCTATTATATAATTACAAATCAGTTGTAAGCAATTTGTTTGTTAAAGCTTGTGTGATACATATTGAAAAATATGGAGAAAATATCCTAGGGAGATGGAAAATAGAAGAGGGCTTGGGAGATTGAAATGTATTAGTTTAGAAAGGAAAAATGTGATATAATCATACATAAACATATATTTTTCAGAGGTGGTTATTATAGAGGGATTTTTATATAGAATTTCTAGGGATATGTCCATTATTTAATTTTATAGATAGGTTGTAGACCTAAGAGGGGAGAGGGCTACAATGGTCACCAAATTTGGGAAAGAAAAGGCCTCCCTACAATAGACCGAAGTAAATTCATAGGTTTATATGTCATTTAATTAGGATATAATTGGGACAAGGTAAAAGATACTTTACTAAAATATAGTTATATGAGTTGGTGGTGCCATCTAGTCACGAGGCCAACAATTATTCTAATTTCTCATCTTGCAAATCATGAAGGATAGGGGAAAATAGTGGAGGGGTTATTCAAACACAATAGAAACCACCACTATTAGGATTAGGAGGAGTAGGACTTGAAAGAGCTTCATTGCACCTACAACTATCTTTTCCTAAGAGTGGGAGTTCATCTTATTTCCTTAGTGTCCTCTATGTATCGATAATGATCTAAACACTGAGAGAGATTAAGTGTTTTAGGGATAATTATAGCCACTTTTCACATTGA
Organism: Thuja plicata; assembly: GCA_018584345.1. NCBI lineage: Eukaryota > Viridiplantae > Streptophyta > Pinopsida > Cupressales > Cupressaceae > Thuja > Thuja plicata. Next base: position 2,188,888 of record MU226278.1, on the reverse strand, counting down.
CATCATTATTATTTAACACTCATATTTGTTAGCTATATATGCGATGAGGCTATTTTAGCTGCAAGTATATGCATGTACATGTTTCTATTTTAGTTTTATTCTTTTATGATACATTTATGAATGCTTATGATAATGCATTATACTAGATTTTTTTGGATTTCTTACATTAACATATGTTAGTTATATAGTTTATATTGAAATATAATAAACTAATTATATGTTAGTTATATGGTAGTTGCATTCCTACAATAAATTTAACATGGGAAAATATCTCTTTATAAAACTACATGTTAAAATCAATATATCATAATTGCATTTTGAATTTATTGAAAATCTCTTTTACACATTCATATGGTATCAACATATATAAAATCACTAGGTGTTTAATAGTTCCATTAAAGTACATTATTGTGTTGACCACGGTTTCATGGTTATGTAGATAAATTTCTCTATAGGCAGTGAGTTATTGTTCAAGTATGTGGATATTCATGTGTGAAAATTTTAGTATGGAAGATTCCATTTCATTCAGATTCTCTTGAGTCTTTGATATAATTTGTTGTTTGAAGTGAGTCTTTACCTACCTTTTGTGATTTATTTCTTGGAATGATTTATTCCATTCAATTGGATTTGGAAGGCTCACTCATTGTGTAGGTAATCTCATTTAACCAAAAAATATTCATTATAGGCAAGGGATATTTATTTGGCACTAGTTTTTATAATATTATCTATCCATATGTGTCCTCATTAGTTTTTAATATCAGTGGGAAAGTTTCAAGAATGAGAGAGTGTGGATTTTATAGGGTTATAAATTGTAGGAGACAGGTTAGTGGTGTCTCTTCTAGATTTTATTCTGAGCATGAAAATGATGGAGACAACATGGCTTCTTCCTTTCTCCATTTTTTGTAAGTCTTGGTATATTATTCCCCTGAGCTATGGTGGTGGGAGATCTTGTAGAAACCCTCTATCCACATATTTATAGGATATTTTTCTTCTACTTTTAACTCCTTGGTGGTAATCCTGGTTAGTGGTTGAGCCTATTTTATAGTTTCCCTAAATTTTCTAGCACCTTTTCACCTCCTCTTTTTTTATTTTGGGGCTTCATCAAATCATTGAGCCTCTACATCTTCTCATTGGTTTTGTGGTAATGTGGTTTTTCTCCCTTGCTAGTGTTGATGATATTGTTTTTCTCCTTTCAGCTTATATTATCTTTTCTTGGTTTTCACTAGGTTTTTTCTATTTTTATTTCTTGTTTCTATTCTTTTTTTTTTCTTTCATAGTCTAGATTCTTGTTCCCTAGTTTATCTCTTGCCCCTATGTTGTGTAGTTGTGTTGATTGGCTTATCTTTTCATACCCCTTATTTTCATTCTTGTAACATACTTATTTTTATTTCTTTGGGAAGACCTATTTTCATTTATTCTCTTAGGGTGTGGTGTATTGGGTGGGATTTATTTGTCTCTATATATCCCTCTTTTGTTGGATTTTATTTTCTCTTTATTTGTGGTTTGCGGTATTTCTTTTTTGTCTCCCCACATCTTCTTGTGCTTTCTTGTTGTGGGTCTTGTGTTTTAGGCCTTCATTTGGATCCTTTTTTGTTCTTCTCTTGTGTTCTTTTCTTCTCTATTGTGTAATTTTCTACTATTGTTGGAATTTTTAATGGCCTTTTTCTTCTCAGTAATCAAGAAGGTGATAGTAGTTTTTAAGGGCCCAGTTTGGCTTTGGTGTATTGTTTTGTTAATGTTTTTGTTTTTTAGGATTGTTTTCATCCCTTTTTTTAACCAGATTCCCCTTGTTATCTCCTAATTTGTGGGCATTCACTATTTCTATCCAAATTATTCCTTGTTATGATTATATGGAAGTGAAGTCGGCCCCTATTAAGGTGGGCTGTTTGATTTCCACTTTGACATGCGGTTGGAACACCTTATCGATATCACCCTTTTTCTTGTTCCCTATAGAGTTTGTATCTTTTTCTATAGAAGTGTGTTGGTTAACGGTTTGTCCTCGTGTTAGATTTGTAATCTCTGACTCTTTTAGCACCCAAGGTGAGAGAACAAAAGGATGTCACCAACAAATGGGTCAGTGTAAGTCTTCTATCACTGCCCTCTAAATTAACAGGTACAGCTCCCTGATTGTGTTTAATCTTCAATGAATTTGTTTCTTTATGATCATAAGATTATCTTCTTATGAGTTTTAGCCAAATTGCTTGTAGGCACAAACAATTCAGGCAAGGATAAGGTGGACAATCTATAATCCCCAATGGAATGTTGATCATAGATTATCATGAAGTCTATCATCTAACTTAAACCTACCTACTTTAAGAATGCATATCTTACTAATGAGAACAGAAGCAGAATCATATATAGACAACAAATAGAATTGCTTCTACTACAACTACTAACGTGAAATGGAATTCAAGCAGTAATCATAGCTCCATATATAATTGTACTTTCCATTCAGATGCATCTAAATTACTAAATTAGTAGGAGAAGAATCATACATGACAAGAAAATAGAATTACTTTCACTGCAATCACAAACATGAAATTGAATCCAGCATGCAACTGCGGCTTCACATATGACTGTTCTATCTATTCAAAATGCAAATGATTCACTAAAATGGAGCAACAAACATGAGACAAAGCCTTTGTAAATAGAATCACTTTTGCTTCATTAACAAGTTTGCTGACCCTCTATACTGAATTCTTTACAGAATTTATAAACTCTACAATACATCAGGCTTCTAAGAGCCAATGACCTTCCCTCTTCTCTGAATACAAAGAGACAGAATGCAAAGAAAAAGACTTTTCAAATCTGAGAACTCGAACAGTCACTATGGAATCTAAAACTCCTCATATTCAACCAGCATTATCGAGCTAAATCCATTGGGCCACAGAGTTGAAACATCATTTTTCTACAAGATATGAGAGGGCGGGTTTTGGTAAACTGAGTTCCCAAATGGCTGCGGCGCACCTGATTATGGATTTCCCACTTTGACCATCTACGAGCACTATTATGGAAAATTGGAAAAGAACTTCTCTGGTGGAAAATTGGAAAAGAGCTTCTCCGGCGGAAAATTGGAAAAGAGCTTCTCCATTGCGGAAAATTGGAAAAGAGCTTCTCCATTGCGGAAAATTGGAAAAGAGCTTCTCCATTGCAGAAAATTGGAAAAGAGCTTCTCTGGTGGAAAATTGGAAAAGAGCTTCTCCTTTGCGGAAAATGTATGAGGGAGGTGTGAAACCCACAATATGTGAAAAACCTTCTTTGCGGGAATCACACCTAGTAGGTGCGATTTCCACATAATGGAGAAGCCACTACCTGTCTTTCCGCATGCCATTTTTAAGTGCACGGGCTACTTAACTTAAAGCACATGCTTTATTTGATCTCTTAAAACAATAACATAATATTCCTTTTTAACAAATTAGGCCGACCTTATTATAACTAAGCTTGTAGAAAATCACCATCTAAGTACGAAACCCACAAAGTGCAAAGTTCTTCTTTGCGAAAAATCACCTGAGAGGTGTGAAACCCACAAAGTGCAATGTTCTTCTTTGCAGAAAATCACCTGAGAGGTGTCAAAGCCGCCATGGAGTAGTCGAAATTGAGAAACACGCCGTCTTATAACTTCCTCATTTTAGCACCAAATTGCATGTTGTTTTCACTGTGAGGATCGTGAAGAGTTAAAGAATCGATCCATGCCTTCAAATTATGAAAAGCACCAACTTTAATTGACTGTGAGAAATACATTGGGTGAGTACAAGTTCAGCTATGCTGCACATTTTCAACTGTTCAATCTGCGCATCACCTTGCAGTATCTTCTATGATCCCAGCCTGTGAATTAGATGACTTATGAACTTCATATCATGTTGTCCTCATTTCATGTTTTACTACCTTCCTTGAATTCCTACTGCAAACAGAGCCATCAACTCCAAAGGAAATTCCTTCTTTTGAATGAAGAAAGAATGCAATTATTTACTATTTTCAGAGAATTGAATTCTTAATCTTGCACACTATTTCTATTGCATTCCATGAGGTACTTTTGAAACAACTGACTGTGCATACTCTGAGAATTGCCATATGATGCTATCCAGCTGAATCCATATGATCTCAATCACCAACTTGCTTGAAACTGATTATTAATAGGAGCACACAATCCTTGCCGGGTTGGGATCTATAACCTACCCAATATAAATACTTTTAAAACATCCTACCCAGCTTGAAGCAAGGAGGCAATGGAAGGGACACTCGGAAAAGATTTCCTCTCCTAGAGGGGACCTAGACCTAGACATAACTAGACTAACTTGACATGACCATATGACTCCAATAATTCCAAAAAAAAAGGTGACTTAAAGTCAGACAACAGCTGGCTCTAACTGGGGGATCATGTACTGCAAAGTGCATGAAGAATTTAGCTTCTCTAGTGAGGCAGGTGCCTTATCCATTGGGTTGCGGAGTCTATACCAAAGAGAACAATGAGAAAATGCATACAGGGAGGGCAGAGAAGAGCAGGGCAACTTGAAACAAAGAAAGAGAAAACAAACTACCGACTACACCACAAAAAGAACACCTACCTAACTAACCACTATGTAGGGGTTACCTGCTCTTCAATTATGCATCTGGTATAGCTTCAAATCCTTCCCATTATAGGAACATGGAAGGGACTCTCCGAAAGGATATGCCAGTCTGAAAGAATTATTCTAATTCACCTGCACAATCTGGAATGGACCTTTCCACAAGGATTGAAACTTAGATGCATTCCTTTAGGTTCACGTCTCTTATCCCACAGCAGCACCATATCACCTTCCATGAATTTTCTTGGCCTTTATTTCTTATCAAACAACTTCTTGACTCAGTTCTGATGTTCAGTGATCCTATCAACCATGTCTTCCCTTTCCTCTTGCAACTTTGTCAAATACAAGATCCTTTTTTCCAAGCCATCCTTGAAAACATCATCCTCAATTGCGGTTTTCAGTTTGCAAGCAACAAGTTCTAATGGAAATGGTAAGTTGGCTTCTACTCCATACACCAGTTCAAAAGGAGAAATACCAATGGCTCTTTTAGGAGTAGTTCTATCTTCCCATAGAGCATCATGTATTTTCTTATGCCCGTTCTCCTGATTATCAGTCACCAATTTCTTCAAAATATTAATCTAGTTTTTATTACTTGACTTATCTTGCCCATTTCCTTGAGGGAGATAATCTGAATAATGCCCTATCTGAATTCCATAATCATAAAAAAAAGAAATGATTTTTGAGGATGAGAAATATGAAGCATTATCCATGATTAACTTTTTTGGAACCCCAAATCTGACCAAAATTTGTTCTTTGATGAATTCACACACTACTTCAGATGTAGCCCTTTTTATAGGTTTAGCTTCAACCCATTTGCTGAAATAATCAGTGGCAGTCAAGATGTATGAATGCCCTTGACTTGAAGGAGGATTGACTGGTCCTACAAATTCCAAACCCCACTGTTGAAAAGGAGCATCTATCACCACCGGTTTCAAAGGTAATGCAGCCAACTAAGGTTTTCCTGTAAACAACTTACACTTTTCACAATTAGCCATCCACTTGTATGCATCTTTGAACATTCCAGGCCAATAATAGCACTGCCTTAGGATCTTGAAAGTTGTCACGGTAGATGAGAAGTGACCTCCACATGCTTCATCATGAAAAGATTTCAACAACTTTTCCTGCTATTCCTTATCAACACATCGCAGAAAAGTGCCATCAATTGCTTTCTTATAAAGAACATCATCATGGATGACATACTTCCAAGATTTATTCCTTAAATTCCTCCTTTGTTTAGCAGTTAATCCATCCAGGCATTCACCATAAGTCATAAAATATGCTATATTTAAAAACCAAGGATCTTGTAAACTTACCATCAGCACTTTGTGATCATCTTCTTCAACTTGTTGGTTCTCTACTATGGCCCTGCAAAGAGCATTACCTCTTATGAGTTTTGTTGGCCTGACATCTATGTCATACTCCTGGACCTTTGCAATCCAAGCTCCTCTATGGTTACAACCAACATCTTGCTATGTTAATATGCTCTTTACAGCGGCATCAGGCACATGGATGACTGAATGTGAATGCAAGATATAAAATC
>MU226278.1:2127081-2178788 GCA_018584345.1 Thuja plicata | reverse complement strand
TTCAACTTCTTCTCTCGACTTAGCCCTTCCTTTCCTGTAAATATTTTCAAGAATAGGGAAATTGACTTCTTTAAGCTCTTCGTATACTGGGTCAACCTTTCCCTTTAGTTTTACACTCCTGGTAAATCTGGAATCTAGGATGCCTTAAAATTCTGAGAAAAACTTATGATATACTTTCTTTCTAAGTCCTTCCCCAGTAGAGTCGCAAAAAACTGTTGGTTAACAGTTTGTCCTCCCGTTAGATTTCTAATCTCTGACTCTTTTAGCACCCAAGGTGAGAGAACAAAAGGATGTCATCAACAAATGGGTCAGTGTAAGTCTTCTATCACTGCCCTCTGAATTGACAGGTATAGCTCCCTGATTGTGTTTAATCTTCAATGAATTTGTTTCTTTATGATCATCAGATTATCTTCTTATGAGTTTTAGCAAAATTTCTTGTAGGCACAAACAATTCAGGCAAGGATAACGTGGACAATCTATAATCCCAAATGGAATGTTGATCATAGATTATCATGAAGTCTATCATCTAACTTAAACCTACCTACTTTAAGAATGCATATCTTACTAATGAGAACAGAAGCAGAATCATATATAAACAGCAAATAAAATTGCTTATACTACAACTACTAACGTGAAATGGAATTCAAGCAGGAATCATAGCTCCATATATAATTGTACTTTCTATTCAGATGCATCTAAATTACTGAATGAATAGGAGAGGAATCATACATGACAAGCAAATAGAATTACTTTCAATGCAATCACAGACATGAAATAGAATCCAGCATGCAACTATGGCTTCACATATGACTATTCTATCCATTCAAAATGCAAATGATTCACTAAAATGGCGCAACAAACATGAGAGAAAGCCTTTGTAAATAGAATTACTTCTACTTCATTAACAAGTTTGCCGACCCTCTATACAGAATTCTTTAGAAAATTTATAAACTCTACAATACATCAGGCTTCTAAGAGCCAATGACCTTCCCTCTTCTTTGAATACAAAGAGACAGAATGCAAAGAAAAAGACTTTTCAAATCTAAGAACTCAAACAGTCACTATGGAATCTGAAACTCTTCATCTTCAACCAGCATTATCAAGCTGAATCCATTGGGCCACGAAGTTGAAACATCATTTTTCTGCAAGATATGAGACGGTGGGTTTTGGTAAACTGAGTGTGCAAATGGCTGCGGCACACCTGATTCTGAATTTCCCGCTTCGACCATCTACGAGCACTATTATGGAAAATTGGAAAAGAGCATCTCTGGCGGAAAATTGGAAAAGAGCTTCTCCAGCGGAAAATTGGAAAAGAGCTTCTCCATTGCGAAAAATTGGAAAAGAGCTTCTCCATTGCGGAAAATTGGAAAAGAGCTTCTCCATTGTGAAAAATTGGAAAAGAGATTCTGCATTGTGGAAAACGTATGAGGGAGGTGTGAAACCCGCAATATGTGAAAAACCTTCTTTATGGGAATCGCACCTAGTAGGTGCGATTTCCGCATAATGGAGAAGCCACTACCTATCTTTTCGCATGTCATTTTTAAGTGCACGGGCTACTTAACTTAAAGCACATTCTTTATTTGATCTCTTAAAACAATAACATAATATTCCTTTTTAATAAATTAGGCCCACCTTATTATAACTAAGCTTGCAAAAAATCACCAGCTAAGTACGAAACCCGCAAAGTGCAAAGTTCTTCTTTGTGGAAAATCACCTGAGAGGTGCGAAACCTGCAAAGTGAAAAGTTCTTCTTTGCGGAAAATCACCTGAGAGGTGTAAAAGCTGCCATGGAGTAGCCAAAATTGAGAAACCCATCGTCTTATAACTTCCTCATTTTAGCACCAAATTGCACATTGTTTTCACTGTTGGATCGTGAAGACTTAAAGAATCGATCCATGCCTTCAAATTATGAAAAGCACCAACTTTAATTGACTGTGAGAAATACATTGGGTGAGTACAAGTTCAGCTCTGCTGCACGTTTTCAACTGATCAATCCGTGCATCACCTTGTAGTATCTTCTATGATCCTAGCCTGTGAATTAGATGACTTATGAACTTCATATCATGCTATCCTCATTTCATGTTTTACTACCTTTCTTGAATTCCTACTGCAAATAGAGCCATCAACTCCAAAGGAAATTCCTTCTTTTGAATGAAGAAAGAATGCAATTATTTAGTGTTTTCAGAGAATTGAATTCTTAATCTTGCACACTATTTCTATTGCATTCCATGAGGTACTTTTGAAACAACTGACTGTGCATACTCTAATAATTTCCATATGATGTTGTCCAGCTGAATCCATATGATCTCAATCACCAACTTGCTTGAAAATGATCATTAATAGGAGCACAGAATCCTTGTCGGGTTGGGATCTATAACCTACCCAACATAAAGACTTTTAAAACATCCCACCCAACTTGAAGCAAGGAGGCAATGGAAGGGACACCCGGCAAAGATTTCCTATCCTAGAGGGGACCTAGACCTAGACATAACCAGACTGACTTGACATGACCATATGACTCCAATAATGCCAAAAAAAAAGGTGACTGAAAGTCAGACAACAAAGTGGAGATTAGTTAGTGGATTGAGGTTTTTTTTTTTCTGTGTGGTCTTCTCTCAAGTATGGAAATTTGGATGCGAGGTTTATTTCATTTTATGCTACCCTTTTGTCTATCTTCTTCTTTTTTATCCCTTTTGAGGTGGGATTATTTCCTAAAAGAAGTTTCATGGGAGAGGAGGTTTCTTATTGTTGGTTTTCCTTTGCTAGTGGTGGTTTGTTTTTTATTTCATCTTAAGACCCATATTGAAGGTTTGGGGTGTTTTCATAAAACCCATATTCCTCTTACCTTTGGTTACATGTGAGGTCATTTTTTTGTTAATATTAGGGGATCCTTTAAAAACCCCTTGATTTTATTCCTATATTTTGTTTCTTGGGAGTTAAATTTGTATTTGGAAAGTACTTCTAAGTTTCTCTTGGTGTCCATTTTTTTAAGGCTTTACTAAAACATTTTTCAAACCCAAGTTTTGTGGTAATTGGTGCTAGAAAAAACCCATTGGGTTACTATAGAAAGGTTTAGGGTGCCTTTTTAAAACAATCTATTGGTTTGGGCCTTGACATGCTACTTGATTACTATCTTTTAGGCTATTGATTATTTTTTTTTGATTTAAAAAAGTAGCTAAAATTGGGGGCTAACCTAAACAGAAAACCAGCATGAGGAGTGCCGAAACTAGCAAACCACCCACAGCAAACCCTTAGCCTATGCCAATTTTGAAAACCAAAAACCAAGAAAGAAAATCAATAGGCCCTAGCTCCAACATAGAGCTGGTAACCAGCCTCGAAGTCCTAATAGGCCCCAACCTCACCGTGAGGTTGGTAACCAGCCTGTGGTAGTGATTAACACTAAAGTTAATATTAACAGTAATGAACAATAGAAAGCATAAATTAACAGTAAAACCCAGTCTGATATTCTTCACAGGCCCCAACCTCACCATGAGGTTGGTAACCAGCCTCTGGTAGTAATTAAGAGCATAGTTAACATTAACAGTAGAGAACACCAGATAGCATAATCTAGAATTAACATGGAGATCAAAAAGGCCAACCATGCCCATCCAGAGAGTCCAGTCAAAAAGGTTAATCATAGAAAAAAAAGGAGGGGGCTCATTGGGGTTACCTTCCCCGTCTTTTAATAGGAGCTTCAACCAATTGTCCGTAAGGAATTGGTATAGTTTTTCCTACTTACATTCACCTCCTGGGTTCAATTTCTCCATTTGAAGGAGTTGGAGAGTGGTGGCAGCTGTGTGCATTACCTTCACAGTGAAATCCACAATCCTGTTGAATCTTTCCATGAGATTATTGATTTATGCTTTTATTTCCTTTATCTCCACCTGGGGAACAGAAAACAACTCCTTAGGACCAGCATTGCCAAAGGGGGTGTCACTCACAGCAGCAGGCAGCTTAACCTCTATTTTTTAGGGTCCTCCAGGGTAATTTTTATAACCACATGAGGGCTAGGGGACTGTGGGGTTAGGAGTAGGAATCCTGTTTCTTCTCCTCAAAGAATTTTTTGTTGGAGAGGTCATAGGAAGGGAGACCAAAACTGGCCAAGACATGAGAGTCATGGCTACTCACAGATCCCTCCGCAACAGGGCTTTGCTTCTATTTTTCCTTATTCTTCTCCTCGACCTTAATTTTCTTTCCCATTTTAGAATTCCCCCTAGTAGCTTTCTTGATATCTTCTTCCTCCTCCGAATCTTCTTCCTCTTTTTACTCTTCAAGACACCTCTTTCTCACCGCTTTTTGTTTGTATCTGGTTTTAGTGGCTAGTCTGTTAGATCTCTATCTATTGTCATTTTCCTCCTCCTTATCTTCAGAATCAATGGTGATTTAGTCACTGTCAGCAGAGCTCTATTTATTTTTCTTGGAGACCAGGGTTTTGGAGGAAGTCATGGGGTTGGAGAGTGTGACTTGAAGCTCATTAGGGTTCATAGAGTGTTGTGTGGGGATAAGTAGAGAAACAGTCCTAGGTGGGAAAAGGGCTAAGTGAAAATTGTAAAGGAAAAGCATTAATCCCTGATGGAGGATACAATAATTCAGCCTAGTTTTTGTTTTTTCTCTAACATCCAGAACAGACACTTCCATAGAATGGAGCAGGAAAAATAGAAAGGATATAGAATCATTGTACCTGAAGTGGTTGAGGAGAGCCCAAAATGGTAGTTTTAATAGGTGCCAAAGTGACCTTCTAGAGTGATGTACTTCATCAAGATGAGGCACATATCATCCCATTGGTCGGGCAACGATAATCTGTTGAATCCTCCCCTAAAGCATTCATAATTTTTCCCCACACTTGAGAAGCATAAGGGTAGTGACTAAGAATATGGTTTATAGATTCTGCCTACATTTTACAAAGAACACACTTGTTAACCAGCTGAACCCCCCATTTCTAGAGGTTTTCTAACGTAATGATTTTCCTATGAAGAGTGGTCCACCAGAAGAAATTAATTTTGGGAATGAGCTGGGGGAGCCACACCTTTCCCCAACTCAACTCATCGGCCAGAGCCTTAATGTTAGCATGGTATGCAGATTTGACTGTGACCTCCCCTGATTTGCTATGGCACCACATAGCCTTGTCAACAATTTGAGAGAAGGGGATCCTGATCATAGCAATCATTTTTTGTAGTTCCATAATGTGGTTTGGGATATGCTCCTGGTCATGATAAGCATTAGAAAGGTTCTTCCATTTCTTATCCTGATAAATGTAGTCACTAACTTTGTCTTCAAAGTGAGAAGTCAAATGATCTCTGAGGAGACAATGATTATTTTTACTGAGAGGTTTATCTCCTACCCACCAGTCCTCCCAAAAATTTATCTGCTTTCTGTCACCAACCACCCATTTTAAGCTTCTGAGGAGGGAACCTTTACTTTTCACCATGAAATTCCATAATTTAGACCCAGTGGGGTAGCTTTGACCCATGGGAAATTGGTCATTTAAGAATTATTTGGCCTTCAGAATTCTGCACCACCCCGAGTTACCTTTAAAGATTTGCCACCCAAGTTTGGTAATTAGCGCCTTGTTAAGATCTTTTATTTTTCTCACACCTTTTCCTCCCATCTTCTTGGGTTGGCATACTATTTATTAGCTAATCAGGTTCATTTTATTCTTTCCTCCATTCTAGACCATAGGAAGTTCCTTTGGATTTTTTCCAGTTTCTGAGCAGTTTTGTCATTGATTTTGAAAAGAGATAGAAAGTAAACCGGTATTCTTTGGAGGGCCGCTGCCAGAAGTTGAAGCTTTCCCACATTACTTAGTACCTTGCCTTTCCATCCTGCTAATTTTTTCTACATTCTTTAAAGTATAGATTTCTAGAAAGGGTCAGAGACTTTCTTAACAGTGAGAGGGAGCCCAAGATAAGTGTCGGGGAGTATACCACCCTTACACCCAATACAATCTATAATTTTCAACTAGGTTCTTTGATCAGAATTAAAGAAGTAAATTTTTCTTTTACTATAATTAATCACCTGACCTGAGGCCTTTGCATAAACATTTAGAAAATCTTTCCAAGCTCTCGCTTCTCTAATGCAAGCTTTCCCAAATAGAAACATGTCATCCATAAATTGTTGGATGATTTTTGGAGGAAGAGTGGAGGCCAGTTTGAATCCAGCAATGTGGCCAGAAGCCTCCAACCTCAATAGATTATGGGCTAGCACCTCAGCCATGAGGAGGAATAGATAAGGGGATAGGGGGTCACCTTGGCACAATCCCCTCTCTAGATTAAAGGACCCCCAAGGAGAACCATTAACTAGAACTACAAATTCAATAGTTTCTACCACCTCCTTGACAATTCTAATGAAATTTGCATTAAAGCCAAGCTTATTTAGAACCCTGTAGAGGAATTTCCAAATCACCTTATCATACGCCTTAGAGATATCAAGTTTCAGTGCCATGCCAGCATTATTACCTCTATCCATCGAGTGAATGATTTCATGGGTAGTGATACCCGCATCAAGGATTTGCCTTCCTGGAACAAAGCCCTTCTAGTTGGGGTTAATAATTTTATCCAGGAGAGGTTTGATCCTATTAGTGATGATTTTTGAAAGGATTTTATAAACTATGTTACAGAGGTTGATCGGTTGGAAATCAATTAATTCCTTGGGGTCTTGGATTTTAGGGACAAGAACAATGTAAGTTTTATTAATACTCTTGAGAATTTTTCTAGTTCTAACAAAATCATGGGCAGCATGGATAATATCATATTTTATGACATCCCAAAAATGTTGGAAGAAAGCTGGGGGAAATCCATCTGGCCCAGGAGATTTGAAAGCCCCCACGGAGAAAACTGTGGTTTTGACTTCCTCCTCAGAGACCTTGGAAAGAAGCCAATCATTCTGTTCTCTAGAAATAACACTCGGGATAGCCTCCAAAAGATGGGAGTTGGCATCGTTAGCCCCCCTCCAAAGTGGGTTACTAAAGGTATCATGAAAGAAATCCACCGCATGTTTACCCATTTCTTCATCCTCGCTCAACACCACCCCATTGGGAGCCAATGATTTGATAGTTTTCCTTCTCTTGTGAATTGAAGCAGATCTGTGGAAAAAAGTTGAGTTGTGGTCCCCTTCCTTGAGCCATTGGATGCGAGAACGTAGCTTCCAGAATATTTCCTCCCTTTTTATGTTATCTTTCCATTTATTCCTCCATCTCTCTTCCTCAATATGAGCTTCCCTAGTAGAATTTTCCATGGCCATTTCATTTTGGAGTAGTTTAAGTTTTTCCTCTATCTCTTTTTTGCACTAGAAAATGTCCCCGAACTTGCTTTTGCTCCATCTGTGGGCCTCCCTTTTGATAATTTTAAGCTTCTCAACTATTCTAAACATAGCTGTACCTCTAATAGGCGTGTTCCACCACCTTTTTATGTAGTCTTCAAATTCCTGGTGAGAATTCCACATGATCTCATAGTGGAAAGGATGGGGTTTAGCATGGGCTTTCTCCACCTAGTCAAGAATTAAAGGAGAGTGATCAGACACAGTCCATGGGAGGTCTGAGAGACTTATCATAGGGGCAATATCCCACCCACCGGATATCAACCATCTATCCAGCCTAACCTGAATAAGGTGTCTACCTTTTCTATTGTTAGACTAGGTAAACCCCTTACCCTGTAACTCAATATCAACCAAATCACTAATCCTCATGAAATCCACAAGCTCTTGCATGCTATCAGAATAATCTTGGGAGCCTCCTAATTTTTCTGAGGGGAACAAGGGGGAATTAAAATCTCTAGCACACATAACAGGGAAATCAAGGTCAGCATCAATGAGGTTAGAGATTTCCCCCCAGAGTCTACCCCATTCAATTCTATAGTTTGGGGCATAAATGTTGAACATATACCATGAAGAATTATTCCAAGTAAAAAATGCAGCAAGAAAGTCGTGAGAAGAATACACAAATTTACCAGATAACTTACAAGGATTCTAGAGAGTAGCAACACCACCTAAAGCCCCATCATCTTCACTGTATAGGAAGGCCACCCCAGGCCAAATTTTATCAACAGTGGCACAAAAATACTGTGCTTCATTTTTACCTCCTGTATGAGAACCATATCAACTCGGAGCTCCATAATATACTTCTTTAAAGTGAACTATTTTTGTGGGCTGTTCATGCCCCTTATGTTCCATGAGAGGAACTCCATCTTTTACCTTTTTGAGAGTCTTCCAGGGTCAGTTTCCTTCTGCTAGCAATGGCCCTTGCTACTTCTTTAGATCTGGTCGCCTTGGCAGTCAGACGGCCCACCTTATTTTCACTCCCTACATCAGCCTTCATTTTGATTCTAGTCCATCACCCATTTTCTTGCTCCTGGTTTTCCTTTTAGGTTTTGACTAGTTGAGGATCGAGGTCGATGGAAAAAAGGAGGAAGCTCTCAAAATTTCCTCACCAAGGTCTAAACCACTCTACTGGCTAGAAGAGGTTTCCCCTGAGAATTTTCCCATCAGAGCACTTCTAGACACCCGAGACTTGTTTTCCATGTTGGTATTATAACCATTTGGAATATTAATAATAGTGTTGGATACATTCGATAATACTATTACTATTTATCCAACAACAAGGGTCGTGCCCTTCTCCACTACAGAGTTCACTCTGAGAATCTCACCTTCTTCTAAAGCCTCCACCTTCTTAGCTTCTGTGTTCTTTTCTAGCTCTTCCTTACTATACCCTTTTTCTTAGGCATCAGTCTTCTTGGTCATTGTGTTCCTTACAGGCCCTTCTAAACCTAGTTCATTACCTTGGGGGTGGACTCCATCACTAGAAGGAAGAACAATCATGGTATTCACCATGGTCCCAACAGACTCACCATTTTTAACCAAAGGCGATGGGCAAGTGATAGGATGTTCCTTCAGCTTAGCAGAGCCCTTGCAGTTAGTCACCACATGCCCATTTTTCCCACAATTTTGGCAATGTAGAGTGGCATTTTCATAAACAATGGCCTGGTTCTAGTTCCCCCACTTAGACTTAAGCACTACAAAGCTGGGGAGTGGGTTATTCATCGTGACATTAATGCAAAATCTAGCAAACACCAGGAAATATTTTGAAAGAGTAACCGAGTTAGCAGTCATAAAACTCCCAAAGGAATTCCCTATCCATCTAAACACTTTATTATCCCAAAATTCTAGGGGAAGACTAGGAAGCCGGACCCAAACCAGGGCAGCTTTTTGTAGATCAATTTTTGGGTTAAATCCAAGCTTCCATTTAGCCATCAGAAGAGCATGCTTCCCATAGTACTAGCTCCTTGTAGAAACACTGCTAAAATCTACCTCAACATTGAATCTGAAAAGAAACAGCCCCCCTGACATAGCAGAAACTAACAAAGATCCTTTCACTTTCCACTTGGCTGTACACCAGTTACGCAACATCTCTATGGTGGGCCTAAAGGCCACAAACCTCCCAACAAGGGCAAGGTGTAGGGCAGTAGATATGTCCTCCACAACTCCATCTCGAACAGAGATTTCAGGACTGAATTCACCCACTAAGAATTTAGGCATCTTAGGTGTGTAAGGAATTTTAGATCCCAACACTGCCATCTTCCATCCCCCCAACGCACTGACATTATCCACCTTAACAGGCTTAGGAAGGGGCTCTGTGGTATTAGTTAAGGCAACATGCGACTCAACCATTGTAGAGGAAAAGGAGTCAACCCCAACCAAAGGGGGTTCAAAGTCATCTCTCCCCACAAGGACCCAGAATAGGTCCAGACAATCACCTCCCAGCTCCCCTGGCGGAGCCTAGGATGAGGTAGAAACACGTATTCAGGGCCGGTGCAGAACCTAGCATTCAAAAGTTGTAGAGCATGAAAAAGTTACAGAGCTCTTAATATATATTGTTTGTATGGAAAGACTTGATTATTTGTTAATGGTATAGTTGTTGGTTCTTCTTATTATATAAAATGTATTTTATTTCTTTTGGTTCTCACATCATGTAAAAATCTCTTTTTAAATTGTTTCAAATCCCCTCCAAATCCTTTTTCCCCTTAATAAAAAATATTGGCTATCCATATTATTGGTCTTTATTGTTAGGCTGAACTAAGGAAGCTTTCAATCTTTTAGATTTGACATTATGTCTTTGGAAATCACTATCGATTAAGTATAGGTTCCAAATATTCTATTAAGTATTGATCTAATATTTAAATAACCAAATTAAGAGATTCACTCTTGTACAGGGGAAAGGGGAAGAAATGCAAAGAGGTAGATCACTTCTCTTTTTAAAGATTACACATTTAGAAGGACAATGTCCTAAGAGGCAAGGAAGGTCATGACTGCTAAGTGGGTCTATGATGATTTTCTAAATATGCAACATTAAAATGGGAAATGATAATGAGATAAGAAATTCTAATTAGGAAAGATCTATATGGGATTAGAATCAAAGTATGAGATATATTGTTTCATATCTAAATAAAAAATAGGAACGATCTTACAAATACCTATAACTATAGATGTGGTATCCTGAAGTGGTAACCTATGCTCAAAACATATTTGGGATGGATGAGTAAGGAACAAAAATGTTTGAAACACTCTTACCTAGGAACAAAAAATTTGAAATATTATGTTCCCAAGGTTTTAGCCTCAAACTTCCAGGGATGCACTTCCATCTCTTGATCTTCTTGACTTTATGAAAAAAACTCCATAACATGCATATCGAATTGCCACGACCTTCCCAGCAACATATGACAAGCATCCATAGGTATGATATCACATAGTACCTCATCATAGTACCTTCCAATCTTGAACTTTACTAGGCACTGTTCATTAACCATGACCTTGTGGTCATCCTACAGCTAGGCGATCTGGTATGGATGTGGGTGTTTCTGCCTCTTGAGCTTCAACTTTATGATCATCTCTTCTGACACCATATTTTCATTACTTCCATTATAAATAATCACATCACAACACTTATTCTGACACTTGCACCTAGTGTGAAACAAGCTCCTCCTTTTCTCAGGTTCATTTTCACCACTCAGCAGGACTCTTCTATTAACTAGGACTTCTCATCCTTCAACATCTTCAAAATGAGATGATTTTACATCTTCATCCACATGTACGACTCTATCCTAGCCATCATTTCTCCTACCTACCCTTCCTTGGCATTGAGGACATTCATGTGCCCTATGACCTTCTTCTCCATAGTGAAACCATGTTCCACAGAAGCCTCCTCTTCCTGATCCTTTTCCTTGTCCTCTTCCTCTTTTATCTCTATTATTTTGATTGAAATTATTTCCCCTCTGACCTTGACTACGACTAGCCTCATCCTTATTTTTGGATGTTCATTTCAGCCTCCATAAGATCATCCACTAGATCTTCCACCAAGACCTCTTCCACTTTGCCTGCTTTCAAACTTCTTGTTCAACTTTTCCTCTACCTTTAGGGAAAACTAGTAGGCCTCTTCAATACTGTTCATTTGGATCAGGTTCAACTCCTCTTGAATGCTCGAACTCAGCCCATTAAGGTAACGGGAAACTTTCTCCTTGTCAGCTTCTGCATAGCCTATTCTGATGAGGATTCAATAGAACTCCTCCATATACTCCTGGACAAATTTCCCTGCTTACTTCAAACCTTGCATTTTCTTCAGTAGATCAAGATCATAATCAAAAGGAATGAACTATCACTTCAATATATCCACTATCTGATCCCATCTTGTGATTTTCTCCTTTTCTCTTCTATTTCGTTCCAACTGAATCTCCTGCCACCAGATCTTCGCATGACCCTTTAGTTGAGCCTACGCAAATTTGACCCTATCAAGATCCTCAATATCTTCATACTCAAAATATTCTTCTATTTCATTGATCCAATTGATCAACTCTTGTGGGTTGAGATTTCCCAAAAATATTGGAACATCAATCTTAGGTCTTTTCCCAATCCTAGAAATGGCCCAAAAAAGCCTTTCCTCCTCTTGGTTTAGATTTTCACCTTCCTGATCAAAATCTCCTTCTAATTCAGCTTCATCCTCACTTTCCTCTCTTACAGCAAGATTCATGCCTCTGCGAATCTCTTCCTGCAATGCTTGTACTTGTCTTTGGAGGGCTCTAACCTCAGGTGGCACACCTCTGGCTCTTCCACCATGCTCCCTTTGTGGAGGCATTTTGTACTTATCGCTAAAACCCTAACCACCATCCTGGTGCAAACTGCCTCATAGTCAATGATCTATCTACACACTTAGGAACTTCTCGCTCTGATACCACTTGATGAAGGGGACTCCCCTTAATACCACAAATACACAATAGAAATAGAGAGAAACAACAGAAATTTGCAAGAATAGAAAATTGGCTTCTTATTGGCTCCACAAATGTGGAATTACTAACTTAAGAATTATAACATAGAAAGGCACATGGGCATGCCTTACAATAATCTGTAGGACAAAGCCTCCAAAAACCACCCCGAACTGCCCTAGAAAGACTATGGGCCTTCCTTAAATAGGCATTTTTCCACCGCCCGAGAAGGTTCCAGAAATGTAGCCATTAAGGCCGACTACCATTATCATTTAATTATTTTTCACTTTTATTACAAAAGGGTTGGCTTTAAATATTTACAAAATATGAGGCTAGGTAGCCCAACTTTCGAAAGCCATGACTTTTGAACCATAGCGCTGATTGGCTATTATAACCACTTTCTAGAAAGGGGAGATCATGATCTACAGTGGCTAACACATGAAGCACTAGTTAGCTAGGGGTTTGACCTTGATATAGAGCCTCTAATGTCCTAAAAATTGAGCTCAAAGGTTTCGCACCCTAAAATATCAACAGTAAATCCTTAATAACTTTGCCAATATAGATGTTATGGCAATGAAACTAAACTCACATGCTTATATGACTAAGATGATCCTTCACCTAAAAAATTAGAACATTCCAACTTCAAATGGCCAACTTACTAAAAATAGCACATTTCTCAAAATAGTAGCTTTGTACAAAGTAGCCCTTATTGAATAGAAAACACATATTTTTGTGTGATGAAAGATTGCCCTTACACCTAGGATGCTCCTACATCAGACACCCAGGGTAATTTGAGAAGTGACCCTGTCACGTGTCAAGTGTGTAGAGGAAAACTAAGATGGGAAACCTCCTCCTTTGTCATCCATGATGATTCTTCTACAGGTCATCCTCTCCATTTGACCAGATACTCTTCATATGTCATGTTCCTTGTGCTTCTACCAACATGACTATCTAGTATATCTTCAATCTCCTTAGTAGTTGAAGTAGTAGCTGGAATATTCAATTGTGCTTTCATGACCTCGCCTTCAACACCCCCTTCATGGTATTCTATCAAATCTACAATGTTAAATACTGGTGAAATATTCAACTCAGTAGGCAATTCTACCTCATAAGCATTTCTTGAATCATGCTTCTTTAGTATCTTACATGGCCCACACTTCTTCATTTTCAACTTGTTATATGTACCAACTTGAAATCACTCCTTCTGCAAATGAGCCATGACTTCATCCCCAACCTGAAATTCTTTATGCCTCCTCTCATTTGCCTTAGCTTTATACTATGCATTCATCTTGGTAATGTGCTTCCTCACCTCCACATGGGTGTTCTTCTAATGTTCTGCAAAATCCTCAGCTTTAGCACTACTTATCTCTCCTTTGTTTATCTTCCTTAACTCTGAAGAATTTCTAGGACTACTTCTAAATACAATCTGGAATGGTGATTTACCAGTGCTCATGTTGATAGAATTATTGTATGCAAATTATGCCTATGGTGAATCAAGTCCCAACCTGTTGGCTTATCTCCAACCAAACATCTTAGCAAATTCCCCAAACTCCTATTCACCACCTCCATCTGTCCATCAGTTTGTGGATGATGTGATAAGATGAACTTCAAGTCTGTCTTCAACTTCTTCCACAATGTGTGCCAAAAATATTCAACAAACTTAGTGTCTCAATCTGAAACTATACTCTTTGGCAGACCATGTAGTCTCACCACTTCTTTGAAAAACAATTCAGCCAGATGAATAGCATCATTAGTCTTCTTACAGGGAATGAAATGTGCCATATTTGAAAACCTATCAACCACCACAAAAATTGAATCATGTCCCTGCTGAGTCGGTAAACCAAGAACAAATTCCATACTGATATCCTCCCAAGGCTTCTCTGGTACAGGTAATGGCTAATGCAATCCAGTATTCTACTTTGCTCCTTTTTCCATTTGACATACTCTACAACTCTGTACAAACTTCTTGACATCTTGTTGCAACTGGGGCCAATGATAATTCTCGCTAACTAAAGCAAGGGTTTTATCTTGACCAAAATGTCTAGCCAATCCTCTGCTATGCTTCTCCTTGATGAGATTCTCCCTCATAGAACATCATGGAATGCACAACTGGCTCCCTCTGAATAACATTCCATCCTGAATGATGAAATCCAACCACTTCATTCTGTCTAGAGTAACAAGTTTTGTACAAGCTTTCCAAGCTTCACCAAAATTAGGATCCTCTAGATACAAACTCTTGAGTTCCTTGAACCCAACCACCTTGATCTGCATCTATGTTAGCAAAAGTTGCCTTCTGCTCAGATCATCTACAACTCTGTTAGACTTTCCACTCCTGTGTTTCAAAACAAATGTGTAACTGTGTAAAAATTCAACCCATTTCAAATGTCTTTGATTTAACTTTCCTTGACTATTCAAATATTTCAAAGCTTGATGATCAGTATACAAAAAAAACTCCTTAAGAAGTAGATAGTGTCTCCACTTCTTCAATGCTTGAATTATAGCATAAAATTCTTGATCATAAACATAATATTATCTCTTGGCATCATTTAACTTCTCACTAAAATATGCAACAGGTTTACCTTCTTAGCTCAAAACAGCTCCTATTCTAGTACCACTAACATCACAGTCTACTTGAAACACCTTATTAAAATTAGGAAGTGCTAAAATAGGTTGTTATGTAACTATTTGTTTTAACAGTTCAAAACTCTTCTCATGCCCTTTAGTCCACTTAAACTCTTTCCTATCCCCTCTCATTGTTTTAGTCAAGGGACCACAAATACTGCTAAAAATTGTGACAAACTTTCTGTAAAAGCTTTCCAAACCATGAAATGATCTTACCTTAGTAGCACTCCTTGGAGTAGCCCATTCTAGGATAGCCTACACTTTTTCTGGTTCCATTTTTAGTCCTTCTACTGAAACTACAAATCCTAGATACACTAACTCCTTCTTCACAAAACTGCACTTCTTCAAATTAATCAACAATTTTTCTTCCCTCAATTTCTTCAAAACCCTACGAATATGCATTAGATGCTCCTCCAATGTCTTACTAAAGATTAGGATATCATCTAGGTAAACAATGACAAACTTACCCAGAATTTCTTTCAAGACCTCATTCATGAGCCGCATGAAAGCGCTTGGTGCATTGGTTAGCCCAAAGGGCATGACCAACCACTCAAAAAGTCCTCCCTTTGTTTTGAAGGCAGTCTTCCATTCATATCCTTCTCTGATTTGAATTTGGTAATATCCACTCTTCAGATCTATCTTTGATAAGTACACAACTCCACTCAAACAGTCCATAATATCATCCATCCGTGATAATGGAAATCTGTACTTGATTGTGATCTTGTTGATAGCCCTAGAATCTGTGCACATCATCCATTATCCATTCTTCTTTGGTGCTAATACAGCTGGTACAACACATGGACTCAAGCTCTCATGAATCAAACTCTTCTGCAACAACTCTTGCACTTGTCTGTTCAATTCTTCACTTTCTACTGGTGTCATTCTATGTGCTGCCTTATTTGGAAAAATGGCTCCTAGGATCAAGTCCATTTGATGACTGATCTTCCTTACTGGTGGTAATCCATTAGGCACATTATCGGATACAATATCCTGAAACTCATTCAACAGATCTGCAAATTCTATAGGCACATCTTCTACTTCCTCTTTACTAGCTTTTGGAATTAAGGAAAAACACATATTCTCATCCTTCATACCCTCTAGGAACTTTCTTCCATCAACAAAAGTTATTCTTGCATTACTACATACCTTTTCTTTTGTATTGTTCAATGGTTTTAGATTATGTCGCACTCCATCCTTTGTTAGGGAGTATGTATTTGCATGGCCATCATGTACAACATGCCTATCAAACTACCATGGCCTTCCCAGCAACATATGACAAGCATCCATAATTATGATATCACATAGTACCTCATCATAGTACCTTCCAATCTTGAACTTTACTAGGCACTGTTCATTAACCATGACCTTGTGTTCATCCTGCACCCAAGTGATCCAGTATGGATGTGGGTGTTTCTACCTCTTGAGCTTCAACTTTTTGACCATCTCTTTTGATACCAGATTGTCAGTACTTCTTCTATAAATAATCACATCACAACACTTATTCTCACACTTGCACCTAGTGTGAAACAAGCTCCTCATTTGCTCAAGTTCATTTTCACCACTCAGCGGGACTCTTCTGTTAACTAGGGCTTCTCCTCCTTTACCATCTTTAGAATGAGATGATTTTGCATCTTCATTCACATGTGCAACTCTAGCATGACCGTTATTTCTCCTATCTACCCTTCCTTGGCATTGAGAACATTCATGTGCCCTATGACCTTCATCTCCATTGTGAAACCAAGTTCCATAGAAGCCTCCTCTTCTCGATGCTTGTCCTCATCCTCTTCCCCTTTGACCTTGACTACTACTAGCCTCATCCTTCTTTTTCTGATCTTTATTTCGGCCTCCATAAGATTGTCCACTAGATCTTCCACCATGACCTCTTCCGCTTTACCTACTTTCAAACTTCTTGTTCAACTTTTCCTCTACCTTTAGGGAAAACTAGTAGGCCTCTTCAATACTGTTCATTTGAATTAGGTTCAACTCCTCCTGAATGCTTGGCCTCAACCCATTAAGGTAATCGACAAATTTCTCCTTGTCAGCTTTTGCATGGCCCGTTCTGATGAGGATTTGATAAAACTCCTCTGTATACTCCTCGACAAATTTCCCTGCTTTCTTTAAACCTTGTATTTTCTTCACTAGATCAATCTCATAATCAACAAGAATGAACTACCCCTTCAATTTATCCACCATCTGATCCCATCTTGTGATTTTCTCCTTTCCTCTTCTATTTCATTCCAACTAAATCTCCTGCCACCTGATCTTTGCACAATCCCTCAGTCAGACCTTTGCAAAATCGACCCTATCAGGATCCTCAATATCTTCATACTCAAAATATTCTTCTATTTCATTGATCCAATCGATCAACTCTTCTGGGTTAAGATTTCCCAAAAATGTGAGAACATCAAGCTTAGGTCTTTTCCCGATCTTGGAAATGGCTCGCAAAAGCCTTTCCTCCTCTTGGTTCAAATTTTTACCTTCCTCATCAAAATCTCCTTCTACTTCAGCTTCATCCTCACTTTCCTCTCCTACGGAAAGATTCATGCCTCTGTGAATCTCTTCTTGCAATGCTTGTACTTGTCTCTAGAGGGCTCTAACCTTAGGTGGCATACCTTTGGCTCTTCTGCCATGCTCCCTTCGTGGAGGCATTTTTGTACTTATCACTGAAACCCTAACCATGGTCCTGGTGCAAACTCCCTCATAGTCGGTGATCTATCTACAGACTCAGGAACTTCTCACTCTGAAAAAGATGTGGTAGCATAAAAAAATGAAAATCCATGAATTTAAAATGAGAGATGAAAAAATACCACATTATGCAAATTTAGTGGAAAAAAATTAATTATACAAGATATACATATCCAAGAAAGGAAGAGATTGTAAATAAGGATATCAACCCCCTTAGAGAGAGAGAGAGAGAGAGAGAGAGAGAGAGAGAGAGAGAGAGAGAGAGAGAGAGAGCNAACCCCCTGAGAGAGAGAGAGAGAGAGAGAGAGAGAGAGAGAGAGAGAGAGAGAGAGAGAGAGAGAGCTTAGGGTTTAAATCCCTTAGGAACATTTTGGATTTGTTTAAGTTGGTTTGTAAAGTGTTTGTTCATTCACTCTTGTAATGACTGAGTACAAAATGGTTCAGATTGGTGAATACACACTCTAATTTCTTAGTTCTGTGTTTTGAGATTAGTTGTGTGTGCTAAGGTAGATTTTAAGTCATTGGAAATCCAACCAAGGCATTAGGAACCTTAGATAAGTTTCTCAATATGAACTAAAGTAATCGCCATGTGTTGCTAATGCTTGGTAATGATGATGCTCGGTAATACTAGTGCTTGGTAATAATGGTGCTTGGTAATACTGGTGCTCGGAAATAATGGTTCTAAAAAATTTCAATGATCGGTGAGGATGTTTCTCAGTATTAATGGTACTTGTTACTGGTGTTTGGTATGTATTATTGTTTCTCGGTGAATTTATTTACAACGGCTCGTGAAAATTGGATCTTGTCTCTAATGGAAAAATTGGTCAATTGTAATGGTTCCTGAAAAATTTTTGTCAACTTGATTGGGTCCTTGAGGCTGTTCTAATGATGGGAAGAATATCAAAAAAACTTTGAATCCTTCATTTTGAGGGAGTTAGAAAGTGAGATTGATAAAGTAGGTTGAAAGATTTGGATACATTTTGTATAGTTTTCTTATATTCCAGTTAATGAAAAGTTTTAGGTAGTGTGTTTAGTGGTCTTTTTTTACTCTATGTGCAAGTGGTTTAGTCCTTTTTTTTCATTTTGCAATTTATAATTGTCTATCTCATTCTGGGTTGTAAATAATGAATGGCTCCTCAAGGCTCTTTAATCCATAGTGAGAACCATGTGCCTAGATGGAATTCGAGAGGCTCCCCTGTATATAGTTTTATTTTCTTTGTTTTTGGTAGGAGAAATGCTATTCATGATCTTGGATTTATTACCCTAGGCGAGCTCGGTAATATTCCATCAAGGGAAGAAAGTGAGAAAGATTTTATGAGAGTATTGGCTGAACATGTCAGTTTAGTCAGGATGAATCTATTCTTGTAGGTTCATCGAGTGTGGAAGGTTTGTAACTTGTTGATGGGAACTAGATTTTTGGAAGGAAGTGAAGTTCTTAGTGACTCACTTGAGGTTAGGGTTTGAAAGTACTCTAGGAGGTAGATAGTAGAGATACCTTAGAGAAGAGTCAGGCTGACTTTGTAGAGGAGGAACTGAGTGAATCCCATTAGGTTGGTATCAAAGCCTATAAGATTGGTCTTCTATAGTGTTGGGTGTTATCTTCAAAAGAGTCTATAGATTCATTTAAAATTGTGACCAACGCTGAATTAGCAAAGGAAGTAGAAGAGTAGAAAGAGGAGAATAGACTCCTGAAAGAAGAGTTGGCCAAAATGACAACTAACTTAGAAGAAGTGCAGCTTAGGACTGCAATAGTCAGTGAACTGATGAGAGAAGTGGATGAAAAGGGTAAATTAGTTGCAGAGGAAGACATAATACAAGAGCTCGACCCTGTTTTTCAAGAAGAGCCATTCTTGAGAGCTTTAAAAGAAATGAGTTGTAATTCCTTGGAAGGTGTGCCTATGATCAGTTTCAAGATGGAACCCAAAGTAGTCATGGAGTGCATATAAGGTATTGAGAATCACTATGATGATGATAATATGACTGAGGCTTAGAAGGTTAGAATAGCCAAGACAATATTGAGAGGTACTGCTCTTACTTGTTAGAAGTTTGTCCAATATGAAAGGACCAAACAAAGAAATAATCCTATAACTAGTTGGAAATGTATGGTGGCTAAAATTAGGTAGAATTATCTTCATCATGATTATGAAGTGCAGTTTCACAGGAAAAGACAGAATATCAGACATAAATACTAAGAGTTCAGTACCTATACAGAAGAGTTTCACAAGTTATGCTTAAAATCACATGTAATGGAAGAGGAGAGCGTAAAAGTGGCTAGGTATATGAATGGTGTCAAGTGGAACATCCAATCTAGGAAATTATTCTCTTAAGTCCCAAGACAACACATCAATGCTATCAGCTACCTCTGAAGGTAGAAGAGAAGTTCAAAAAGAAACAAGATTCAAACAATAGAGGAAGAGGAAGAGACAATAGAGGTTAGAAAAGAGCATTTGGAGGAAGGAATTTTGAGGCTATAAATTAAAATGAGTCCAAAATCACTTAGAATCAAGGAGAATATAGTAACACAAGAGGTGGTTAAAACAAAGGAAGAGGTTCAAATAACAGTTCAAGAGGAAGAACCAATAACCAGTGAAGGGGATCTTATCTCTCTTTAATGAAGTGCTATAACTATCAATAGTTTGGGAATCCTACCTATAGGTTTCCATAGAAAGGTTCTACATCACAAGGAGGTGAGAAAATAATCAATTATGTGCAAAAAGAGTCTTCTAGCAAAAAGACAGTAGAAGTTTCCCTAGATTCTAAGATAGGGGAGAATTTGATGATTCGTAGAGAACTCCTCAAAGATCCCATAAAAAAAGAGCCAATTAAAAGGAGATCTCTATTTTAGGTCAAATGCAAGGTACTTGATAAGGTTTGTAAATTTATCATAGATTTTTGTTCTATTGATAACATAGTTTCTATGGAAGCTATTGAAAATTTAAAAACAAAAAAAATTCATCATACTAACCCTTAGAGAGTTACTAGGTTGAACAAAGATCAATATCTACTAGTTAATGAAAAATTTTGGCTGGAATTTTCTATAGGAAGGTATAAAGACTGAGTTTTGTATGATGTCTTTCCCATGGATGCTTTTCACCTATTTTTGCGTATACCTTGCCAATTTGATAGAGCTGCAGTGCATGATGGAGTTAAAAACTCCTATTCCTTTAAGATATATGGAGTGACATTCAAGATACAGTCAACCTTGGAAGAATGTGAAGTGAAGAATGGGGGTCCTAACATACTATTGGTAGGAGATAAAGAATTCTTGAAGACAATAGAAGAAGAAGATGGAGTGGTCTTTCCTTTGGTTCTAAAGCCAAAGGATGAAAATAGAAACAACAAGGAAGAGTTACCTTTAGAAATCAAGTATTTGTTAACTCGATATCAATCCATAGTTAGTGATGGTAAACTATCTAACTTGCCACCTGAGAGGTCTATTAGTCATCAAACTGACTTCATCGTAGGAATCTCACTTCCTAACAAAGCTGCTTATAAAATGACCCCATAATAGAATGCATAAATTACTAGCCAAATTCAAGAGCTACTAGATCAAGGGTTAATTGGAAAGAGAATAATTCAATGTGATGTTCCCATAGTCCTAGCCCCAAAGAAGGGTGGTACTTGGAGGTTGTGTACTAATTCTAGGCCATAAATAGGATTACTATCTGATATAGGTTCCCAATACCTAGGATAAAATATTTAATGGAGTGTCTCGGTGGAGCTAAGTATTTCTCCAAAATAAATCTTAACAGTGGGTATCATCATATAAGAATAAAGGAAGGGATGAGTCAAAGATTGATTTTAATACTATTGAGGGACTCTGTGAGTGGCTTGTTATGCCTTTTGGGCTATCCAATGCCCCAAACACATATATGAGGCTAATGAATAAAGTGTTGAAGGACTTCATTGGAGAATGGGTTGTGGTGTACTTATGAAATTTTAATGTTGAGTAGAACCAAGGAGGATCATCTCATACATCTATAAATGGTAATCAAAAAGGTGGAAACAAACTTGAAATGGCCTACACCTAAGTCATCCACATAAGTAAGGATCTTCTATGGATTAGCACAGTTCTACCTAAAGTTTATCAGGCAGTTTAGTGAAATCAGCGCACCTATTTTGGATACCATAAAAGAAGGTATGAAACCAAAATTCCAATGGAATGATAAGGATGATAAGGTATTCAATAATTTGGAGAGAAGAATAGAAACTCAACCTATACTGACACTTCCCAGTTTTGACAAGTAGTTTACTGTGGAATGTGATGCCTGTAATATTGCCATAGGTGAATTTTTGAGTCAAGAGGGAAAACCAGTAGCTTTTCACAGTGAAAAAATCAGTGATGCAAAGAAGAATTATTCATCATATGATTTATAATTGTATGCATCGGTAAAAGTACTAAAGAAGTGGATACATTATCTCCTTCTTAAATAATTTGTAGTCTTTACCAACAATGAGGCTTTAAGTTTTCTGAATTCACATGATAAACTAAGCTACAATCATACGAAGTGGGTTGAGTATATCCAGGTCTATACCTTCACCATCAAGCACAAGAAAGGAGTCCAAAATAAGGTTGAAGATGAATTGAGTAGGATATTTTTCATAGTGCAAGAAATTTAGTTAAGAAGCATTGGCATATAAAGATTCAAGGATCTGTATCAAGAAGATAAAGACATTTCAACAACCTATAAGGTATGTCAATATTTTCAAAACCACTTTCATAGTGATTATTCTTATTTTACTCTTTGGAGAAGGTATTTTATTTAAAGGAGGACAACTCTATGTACCAAAAGGTTCAATGAGGGATAATTTAATGCATGAGAAGCATAATGGTTCATTAAGTGCACATTTTGGAGTGCATACAACTATAGAGTTAGTACAAAGGTACTATTATTGACCAAGAATGAATAGATATTTCTAGAAGTATGTAAATACTTGTATAGTCTGTCAAAATGAAAAAGAGACTTCATCCAATGTAGGATTGTATCAACCACTTACAATCCAAAATTGAGCTTGGGAGTGTCTTAGTAGGGATTTTGTTCTTGGACTTCCCAAGACCAAGCTGGGAACGGAAAGCATTTTTTGATTGTAGACAAATTTAGCAAGATGGCTCACTTTTTTCCATGCAAAACTACTCATGATACATGAGATATAGCACATCTCTTCCTTAGAGAAGCATTAAGGATACATGCACTACCCTTAAGTATTTTATCAGACAAGGACTCTAAGATTATGAGTCATTTTTGGAAAACCTTATGGAAGAAGCTTGGTACAAATCTTTCCTTTAGCTCGACATATCATCTATAGAATGATGGTCAGACTAAAGTGGTTAACCAAAGCTTATAAAATTGTTTGAGATGTCTCACAAATTAATGTAGACAATCATAGGATCAGTTAGTTTCTCAAGAAGAATTTTCCTATAATGATACAGTCATAGTGTATGGGATTCATCCCAGGGGTATATATCAACTCAGCTATCTTGGAAGAAATGCAGAGAAGAGGGTCTATGCTAAAGATTTTTCTCATTCCAAGAGAGAAATCCATGATACAATGAAGAATACATTAGTGGAGAATACAACTCACACCAATAAGAAGGTAGATGAGAAGAAAAGAGATGTTTAGTTCCAAGTTTGAGATTTGGTCATGGTGCACCTAAACAAAGAAAGACTACAAAAAGGTGTCCCAAGTAAGCTTTAGATAAGGAATATAGGCCCTAGTAAAATTCTGATAAAATAATGGTCTAATGCTTGATAATTTGGTCTTCCTACTGATAAATGGTTATCTCTAGTTTTCAATGTGGTAGATCTTTTGTCTTATAAGGGACCAATTATTGAAGAAGGTCATGGTCTATCAAACATATATAGAGGATATTAAATCACTAAAAATTCCAATTACTTTAAAAGAAAAGGCAAAGAAGATTCTAAATTCAAGATTTGCTAAGAAGACAAGACCAAAAACCTACATGGAACATTTGGAAAAATGGAAAGGACAAGCTGATTTTGAAGCTACATGGGTGTTGGAGACCGAGTTCAAGAAGTTAGGTATCGACACTGACTTGATCCAATCACCTGGAAGTTGATTTCTCCAATTTCGGGGAGTATGGTGTAGGAGAACCTAGAGAACTTAGGGTTAAAATCCCTTAGGAACATTTTTGATTTATTTAAGTTGGTTTGTAAAGTGTTTTCTCATTCACTCTTGTAATGACCGAGTGGAAAATGAGCCAGATTGATGAATAAGCACTCTAGTTTCTTAGTTGTATATTTTATGTTTAGTTGTATGTGCTGACATAGTTTGTAATCCTTTGGAAATCCAACAAAGGAATTATGAACCTTAGATAAGTTTCTCACTATGTACTGAAGTACTCATCATGTGTTATTGATGCTCGGTACTGATACTCGATAATTATGATGTTTGGTAATGATGATGCTCAGTGATATTGGTGCTTGGTAATACTAGTGCTCAGTAATACTGGTGCTCGGCAATGTCAATGCTTGGTAAGGATGTTACTCAAAATTAGTGGTACTCGGTACTGGTGCTTGGTATGTATTATTGTTGCTTGGTGAATTCAGTTACAATGGCCCAAGAAAAGAAGATCTTGTCTTTAGTGGACAGTATGGTCAGTTGTAACGGTAGCTGGAAAGATGTTGTTGACTTGAGTGGGTAGTTAAGGCTTTTCTAATGATTGGAAGAATATAAAATATCTTCCAAGCCTTCATTTCAAGAGAGAGTTAGAAAGTGGGATTGATAGAGCGGGTTGAAAGAGTTGGATACGTTTAGTATTTTTTTCTTATATTCCAATTAATAAAAAGTTGAAGGTTATGTATTTAGTGGTTGTTGTTTACTCCATGTGCAAGTAGTTTAGTCCTTTTCTTTCATTTTTCATGTTGTAATTTTGTGGCCTGTTCTGTGATGTAAATACTGATTAGCTCCTCAAGGTTCTTGAATCCATAGTGAGAACCATGTGCCTAGATGGAATTCGAGAGGAGCCCCTGTATATAGTTTTGTTTTGGTAGGAGAAATGCTAGTCATGATCTTTGATTTTTTACCCTAGGCAAGCTCGATAATAGACTGGATAGAGAAGAAGGTGAGAAATATTTTATGAGAGTATTGACTTAATGAGTCAATTTATTCAGGATGAATCTATTCTTGTAGGTTCACTGAGTGTAGAATGTTTGTAACTTGTTTTAGGGAACTTGGTTTTAGAAAGGAGGTGAAGTTCTTAGTGACTCACTTTAGGTTATGTTTTGAAAGTACCTCAAGAGGTCTAGTAGATAGACCTTCGAGAAAAGTTAGGCTAACTTTGTAGAGGAGGAACCAAGTTAATCCCATCAGAGAGAGAGAGAGAGAGAGAGAGAGAGAGAGAGAGAGAGAGAGAGAGAGAGAGAGAGAGAGAGAGAGAGAGAGAGAGAGAGAGAGAGAGAGAGAGAGAGAGAGAGAGAGAGAGATTTTCCCAAGTGGAAATACAAGGGAAAAAACTGATTATATTTCTAAGACAATGCAAAATAAAGAGCCCTATATGATGTAAGCTACTAAATTTACATAATGGACAAAAACTCAATAGGTGAGAAGGGATTCTAAGGTATGTATTTCATATAAATAAAATCATAAGATTTGTTGTTAAGAAAACAAGAGGTCTTTTTATCAACTCTTTAGAAAATTGTGTATATTCAATACAATTAAAATGTGAGTGTTTATTATTGCAATTAAAAAGACATATTAATTCACCATTAATGGGTTTTCTATTCTTTGGAAAATGTGTATAAGGAAAAGGACTTTTAGGACCATATTTAACTATTCAATGGATTCTCTCATCTCAAGCCAATTGGTCATCAAAGGAAGGTGTAAAAATAGATGGTGTTGGTAAAATAATGTCAAGAAAAGGTTTATGTTGTGGTGAGGAAGGATGAGGGGAATGCAAAATAGTGGCTTGTCATATAAAACATAGACTACACCTAGTGACTTTTGTAGGAGAATCTATGGGAACCTTAATACCTTGTTCATTAATGTGAAAACCTAATCCATTGTAACCTTGTTGATTATTAATGTCATAACCCATAGTGTAATTTTTCTTTTATTGAAGAGGTTAAAGAACATTCTTCTTGTGCTTCATGGAAATGTGTGGTATAAATAGGAATAAGATGAGTAATATTCTCTTTAGGGGGATTCCCATCACTATTATTAGTTTTCTTAAGATAATAAGTAGAAGGTGTATCAAGACCATAATTTCTACTTAATGTCACTATTAGAGAGAATTCATCGAGATAGTGGTTAACATAAAGATCATCAATACAACTTTGATAAAAGGAAGATTGTTTAAGGTCATCTACATAATTGCATAAACTAAAATACCTAATATTATCCATTAAAGTTGGTTGAGGAAGAGGAGATATAGCTCTCATTGGGATGGGTTCAATAGGATATAGATCTATACAATCATGATCAATAGGAGTAGGATTATGAAGGTATATAGAAATTTCATCCTTTGGTTCATCAACAAAAACTCTTATGCAAGAAACATATTCCATGCATTATGCTAAAAAATGAATGATAAAAGTACATGAAACATTGATAAACATCTTTAAATATTCTTTATAAGAAATAAATAATATGATTAAGGAATACAAACATCATAAAATTAAAGAAAGTATGATTTAATCCATGTGATTAATAAAGAGGACTGAGAAGAAATTTAACAACATGAGTTATAACACACCAATATAACTTAGTAAAATCCATAAATGAAAATGAAAGGTAACAAGAATATCAATAATATCTAACACCAAAATCATAATGGAAATGATATGATTTGGGCTCACCTAAATGTATAGGGGAAAAGGGGAAGAAATATAAAGAAGTAGATCACCTCTTCTTTTCAATATTGCACATTCATAAGGAAGATGTCCCAATAGACTAAGAATGTCCCAAGTTATAAGTGTGTCAATGATCCTTTGCTAAATATGTAATATTGAAATGGAAAATGATAATGTGATAAGAAATACAAATTAGGAAAGATCTATTTACAATTAGAATCAAAGTAGGAGATATGTTGCTTAATATTTGAATAATGGACAAATAGGATCTCAGAAATACCTGTAACTATATATATGATACCGTGCTACTATAACTTATGTTATGGACCAATATGGGATGGATCTGGAAGGTACAAATTTTTTTAAACTTTCTATACCCAGGAAAAAAATATTTGAAACATTCAGTTCCCTGGGTTTTAACCTTGAATATCCAGTGATGTACTGCTAGGTCCTGATCCTCCTAGATTTTCAAAATCTCCATAACCCGTTCCTCCACATAGAGAAACAAGGAAGAAAGTTGGGTATGAGGGTTTTCCTCAGTCAAATCCCTTTTACAAATAAACCTTGAAATGAAATGAAATGAAAAGAGAGTGTGGTGTCATGTAGCAGAAGCTAGCTATAGTAAATGAATTATATGATACATTGGAAATGCAAATGATTCTTTGATTGTAATCAAGTATGTCGATGCAATATCTTTTAATTAACACAAAATACCTAAAGGAAATTAGGAAAGATAAAACATTATTTTTTAAATGTTGTAAATCACCCAAAAAATTTACTGAGGAGAAGAAATATGAGACTTGAAGGGATGTGGATGATTGTGAATCTTCCTCCTTCGTATACAACTTCTTTTCTTGGCCTTCAATGGGGAACATCACTATCTCTAAGGAGAGAGACACCTTTGATACTTGAAAATATAAATATTTGAATGGTTTGTCTTGATGAATTGATGGATCTTGATTGGCTTCCTTTCACTTGATAGCCTGAATGCTTGATCTTAAATATAATTTCTTGATAGTGGATGTTGAGTACCAATGTGGATAGCTAGTGGATGCCACAATGAGGAGAGATAAGGTGTTTATATACCTCTCACAAAAATTTTGGGACTAAAATTTAGGCAATCTGACTATAAATCAAAATGCCCTACTAAAATACTAAGATAGGTCCCTGATTCAAATTTGAGCACAAATATTGAGGAACATAATGTTTAAAACACACTGTTCCCAAGAAGAAAATGTTTGAAACATTTTTTCCACCCAACAAGGGCCCAAATCAGGACCATAGGTCCCAAGTAATGAGTGGATGTGTTATTTCAAGGCATAGCTAGATCTGAGGTTGTGACAGAACAAAAAGGCTACAAATAGTGATATAGGGCCTAGGTGATTAAATGAATTATTTAATTAGAGGAAAAATAAAGTACCTTACTCAAAAATAACGGTTTACCTTGATTTTAATCAATATTTAAGGGAGGAAAGGCCGATATTTTAATTTAGATGTCCATTGAGTGACATATGAGGTCCAATTATAGAAAATACATAATGGTGAGTATGAAATAGTCCTTAAAATATACACTAGTTAGGTGCTTACAATTTAGGATGGTGCAACTCTTAACAAAAATGTGTGTTGAAGGAAAAATATTTTGATGAAGGCTATTGGATGGAGAATCATTGTCTATAGTTATGAACTCTTAATTATTATACACATATTGGTTGATAAGAAGACTTGGACTATTTGTTCGAAGTTTCAAATATCTGAAATAGTTTTGTTATCTCTACAATTTAGAATGTAAGATCTAACTTGCCATAACTAATTATAAGGTCAAGAATTACATATATCTTAGGATTCCTAAATAGGAGACTTATTAAGGGTATTGTTGTTTTTCATGAGTATTTTAGAAAATATATGTAATTTTAGAAAGAAAACATTTGTGAAAGGTCAAGAGATTTCTTATTACATGTAATCATTGTTTCAAATATTTTTAGTTTCTAAAATAACTCTCATACCACCGAAAAAATATTCAATAGAGTATGAATAGTATATGGCTTCATCATTAGTAGAATTTAATATTATCAAATTTTCACGATGGATACTCATATATTAATTTTTTATTTTACTTTTAGTAATATACTTGTCACACAGAACATGGTAACTTCTCACTGAGAAGATAATTTATTGGATGAGAAGAAACTCATTTGTGTCCCTAAAAAAAGAGGAGCCTTGACATATTTGTGTTCCTTCAGGGAGAAAAGGGTAAATATTTATTTTGAGTGCACTTGATATCTTCACATTTGATTGATGATTGTCAAGCACTTGAGGATACATTGACCACACTTGAACGAGATGTGGAGTTTCAGAGGGAAGGCATGTCAAGTGACAATATTTGATTAGTGATTTGTGTTGCATCTTCAGGGATTGTTTCTATAGCACTTGAGGAGTTGTTAGAAACACTTGAAGGATATGTGGACATTTAAAGGAAATACATATCATTTGCAACACTAAAGGAGGCATTAGATAGACTTGAAGGAGATGTGGAACATTGGAGAAATTTTTTTACTATGCATGGAGGATATGAACACTTTTTATAGTATCTCATAAAGCGTAGATGGTTTTATGTTCTACAACCATGAGATCTGCTAATATGGTTAGTACATTGTTTCATGGGTAAGAGGGGAGGATTGGTCAAGGAGCTTTAGCAAAGTCTCTAGAAGTGTTGGGCTCAAAATCCTTACTATGTTCCAATCTTGTTAGGATTAATATAATAGGACACAAAATGGAGGAGTTTTACACTAATATAGTATATTTTTTGTATTTAGATTAATCAAGAAAATTTATGTTTGTTATATGGTAGTTTCCTTTTTGTAAGAATTTTTACATTAAAAAAAAAGGATTATAAATCCATCTTAATAATGAATGTATCATTATCTTGTTTTCAATTAATTGAATATTTATTCTATGCTTTAAGATATATACATACTATAGATGATGTACTATGCAATGGATTTTTTATTTTTATGATCTCTAAGGATACATGCATAATTTTATGACTTTTATATTGAAGTATGCTTTTATATGATATGATGTATAAGAAATTGAATTTTTTTTATGTGGGATAAAATATTGTACGTTTATATATATGGTATGAAAACTAACATGTAGTTTGTGAAAGATGTACTTATTAATACAAGAGATACCCCTTGTGTTTAAGGCGTGTTGTTGTAGATAATATTTTAGCACAAGGGTACATAAAAAATAACAATGAGAAAGAAGATGATTGACGAAAGATGGAGGGATGACACCTTGTGCTTTTATAGTTTTATGTCACCATTGAGCTTACTATGGAAATAATATGTAATCATCATAATATGAGCTATATCTAGATGACTCAAATAAAACTTTCAATGATAGAAGATATATCACATAGCAAGGAATAGTGTTTTTGACACTCAACTGATACATCCTTGATAATCTTAAATGATCATGTCCTAAGAATAGCCATAATGCTAGTAAATATTAGTCCACAAAGAATAAATAAGTGATGATGCCTCGCTCTTTCTCCTCTATTCAAATACATCCTCAATTAGCATAGGAATCATGCACCAAATAAAATTAAATAAAAAAATAAAATAAAAGACCTAAATAAAATAGTCGTTAGTTCTCATTGCCATGGTTTGGTTTTGTCTAGGTATAGGATTTTTTGTATCAAAAGATTGTTTAGGACATGAGGTCATCATGTGTGCTATGTCTTTGTCTTTTAATAGACAATTTGGTTAAAGTTCAATGATACATGTGACAATTCTGAATATCTCAATCCACAAAACATGTTATTTACTATCAGGATAAGTGAATAATTTATTATTGATAGATGGAGCAAGTGAGATTTTATTATGCATTGTGAGTAGATGGGAAAATTCAATATAAAATTTAATCTAATCAAGACGTAACAAGGATTGAATTTTAAGACTCGGTCAAGTATATGTTGTGATATAGGTTTAGGACACGATTATTATAGATAAACAAAACACGATGATAACTTTATTATGGAAAATAAAGTGGGGGATAGATGCAACCATATATCTAGTCTTATTATTGTTTAATGGCTATGATATTCTAATTTTCCTAGTTGTTTACTCATAGGTGACCTAATTTTATTGTAAAAAGAGAATTATTTTAGGAATAAACAAATACTATATAGATTACTAGCATTTTATATTTCTAACTCATTGATTTTTTATCTACACTAACATCCACCTCTATTATAACTCATTTATTATTATTATTATAAACATAGCCTTAGGGATAAATTAAGTTCCAAATAAGTGTTGAGATCCAATACATGTATATGAAACAATATAGGGATATCTACCACTCTTATTTTTCTCATATAATAGTAACTACTTGATGATAACTCTTCATAGGTATCAAGTACTCAATTTTACATTAGAAAATTTTATATGACATAGTCCCACTACAAGGAGGAATATATTGGTGCTAGGTTTTATTTCATATATTTGGATTCAAAAGATTTGATTATTTCTATTCATAAATCCCCGATCTAATATTAAATTTCATATATTATATTGTGTAATAAAATAAAATCCACTATATAAAGTAGAAAAACCTAGGTCTCTCATTTCAGTATATAAATGTAACAACTTGAATTCACATACATCAATTCATTAATTGAGCTCAACTAAATACCCTTACAAAAACAAATTAAATGCAAAATTTTAATATTTTAAAATAATAAATGTAAACAATTGTCATTATCATTAGATTTACTTCAGCCTTACTAACATTGACTTAAAATAGTCAATGTTTAGAAATGTATCATAAGATAATAACTATTATACCTTGTAAAGTTCTTTTAATAATCAGAAAAGTAGTACAAAGGACAACCCTATAGAGTTATTACAACATTGCAATCTTTTATTTCTCTAAATTTTTATCTATGGAACATAAGTCAAAGGGGATTTTATTAGCCATGATTGTTAATGTTTGATGGTTAACATGTTGTAAAAGCTTGAAAACTTGTCTAGTTAAAAACTCTACCTTTTTAGTATTTGTATTAGAAACTAGTGGACTTCTTCAATTTTTAGAATATCATGAAGTTGAATGCTCCATTAAGAGTTTATTTATTATCTAATGTATACTTTTAAAATTTCTTAAATTTTATCTAGAGTAAATTTATTTTTATTTAGACCCATCAAACCTTGATCGTTTAAAAATCTTATGCTCATTCAAGCATTACAAACTTTTTATTCAAACTAAGACAAATACAAGCTCCTTACTAGCAGCCACACAAGAAACAAAGAATAGAAGACCAAGAGTAACAACTAATAAATGTTAGAATTTAATCTTTCCTTGGTTGAAAATATGTATTTAAAGCATAAACCAAGGTATCCTATATTGTATTTGTCCTCTAGTCCAAGTAGGAGGACATGTCACTATTTTGTATTTCCTTTAATAAGGAAATTAGAAAATCCTCCTGAAGAGGAATCTCACATTTGTCACACACACAATATGAATGTGGAATTCATAGAAGATGGAAGTTACATCAAACTCCTCGACTCATCTCTATTTAAGAGATGCCTCTAACAAACTTTTCTAATAATCTTCTCTTCTTTCTCACTTCTCCTCACATTCTTATCTTTCTCTCAATATTTTATTGAGCTCATTGCTCTCATTCTTTAGGCCTTGTGTCATATTCATATTCTTCATAAGGGGTTTTTCTTGTTTTTCCCCTTCCAAATCCTTGTGTTCTTGTCTTGGTTCTTGGAGCTTGGTGATCTCTTGGCTTGATTCTTTGTAGCAATTCCTCACTATTTCTCTTGGTTAACTTGGTAAATTACTTTCATGCAAGAACACTTCGATTCTTTCATTTTCTCTACTTTTTTTTTTTATGATTTCTAACAAGGTATCACATTAGGTTTAATCCTTTTTTGTTGAGTGTTGCATGTAAGGAAATTTTAAGGATATTTCAGTTGTGAAGGATAAATACTTTTTGTTATCTAACCATTTTGTTGCAGGTTTTGCTTCATTATTTCTTGCATATCTAAAATTTATTTTAAATCCTTCTTAGTTCTGGATGGCTTGCTGCTAGATCTAAGGTATTTTTTTGTTTTTTAAAGTTTTTATAGTACTAATCTCAGCCTGAGTTGGGTAACCACAAGGGTTTTCAAGTTTTTTTTAAAGTTCTAATCTCTTTCTGCATTTCAACATTTCATCACTAAATCCATATTTATATCTAATTATAATGTTTTTTATTTCATTCTAACTATTTATTGTTTAATCTCTCTATTCTTTCAGCATCTCTATTTTTTTATCTCTCTATTTTTTTTTATCTCTCTAGATATATATATCATAGCTCTCTATTTTATTTCATCTCTGCTTTGTATATTTATATCTGTATCTAATCCATCTTTGGTTATCTCTGATTTTATAAAACCTTTCCAAGTTTATATATCCATATATTTATCTAATCTCTGTCTTTGTGCAACATATTAGTTTTGTAGTATCTCAATATACTTTCTTAGCATTTCACATTGCACAGCATTCAACAGAGTTTCTTCTCATTGAAAACTTTTAATCTTTCCTTTGTGCAACCTTGTTATTAACTTTGTATTGTTCTTCATTCTCTTGGCTTATTTATCATTTGAGTGTAGTTGTCTCTACATTGCGTAGCTTCTGCTATTGTCTTCTTGGCATAGCTTAAACCTCATACCTCTCACAGCCTTGCCTTGGTCATTTTTTTTTCCTTACCTTCATTTAAAGCAATTATATCTATCATTAAACCATAGCTTGTAGCATTTTATTGTTGCAAGGAAATAGGAGATAAGATACTTATCTATATTCAAAGCGCAACCTTTACATCCAAGCCAAGACTATTTTTTTGTTAACTTTGCATTACTCCCATTTACATTATTTGT
Organism: Thuja plicata; assembly: GCA_018584345.1. Lineage (NCBI taxonomy): Eukaryota > Viridiplantae > Streptophyta > Pinopsida > Cupressales > Cupressaceae > Thuja > Thuja plicata. Next base: position 2,145,500 of record MU226278.1, on the reverse strand, counting down.
ATTTTTTGTAGTTTTAGATAACTTTTCAGTACTTTAAACCTCTCAATACTTTTAATTTAACTTTTATTCCAATCTTTGACCATCTACATATAGGTTTTTTTTTTTTTTTCATTTATGTGCATTGCGTAGCTTAATACATTATTACATTATTATATTCTCTCTGTTATTTCTTTACGCAACTTGTATTACTCATTGTGCAGCATCATATTTTGATATTCTTCTACAATTTTATATGTAACTTGCATATTTTAAATTACTGTAGTCAAACATTTATGTATTCATTCTCTAATTTTTTTTGTAGGCTGTTGCTAGTTCCTTATATTAGTATTTGCATAGATATGTTATCATTCTGTTTATTGTAGCTCATTCAGTACATTAATTATTGTTTTGAGATTATTTCAGCAATTTATGTTTTTCTAATTTTAGTTGTAGTTTTAATATTTGCTTTAACTCGTTTATTAATCCTTTTGAATCTGGTCAAATCTTTAATTTAATAAAAATGGTTAAATTATTCATACATTTTTTCTACTCTATATTATTTTAAATCATTTCATTTCTAAGATTTTTATATCATTTCTAACTAGATTCTATTGTTGGTTTTGTAATTCTTTGCAATTAAAATTTGTTCCCCCATTTAATCTATACATTTTATTTTTTTTAATATAATTATTTAACCATTCCTTTGGGATTAACATTAAGTTAAATTTATTTTTCTTAATCTTGATCATTATATATTCTATGTTATACACTGCTTAATTTAATTTGATCATTAATAATGTCTACACTTATTCCTAAAATCAAACTAAATAGTTCTAATTACCATCAATGGAAAACTCATATTTCATTTCTATTTCATTTTAAACATCTAGTTGAAGTTGTTACAGATGCTTCCATTGAACCAGCTACTTTTGCTTCACAAGCAGTAAAAGATGCATGGAAAACAAAAAAATGAAGAAGCTCTTGGTTTGATTGGTCTCCATCGTTACTGATCTATAAGTCCTAATTGGACATTGCACCAAAGCTCATGAAGCATGGGCCATTTTGCAATAGACGTATTACAACTCATCTGAATCTTGTAAGATTCAACTCCAAGACAACTTGAATGACTTAAGGTACAATGATTTTAAAAATATGGATGAATTTTTTACTTAAGTTTGATGCAATTAAAACTCAACTAAGTGGTGTTAATGTTAGTTTAAGTGATCTTATATTAATTACTATTATCTTAAAGAAATGTCTTGCTAAGGAATTTTAGCCATTTATCACTAATATTCATTCTCAGCTTGTAATTCCTACTTTAGCTCCTCATTTAACTTATGCAATCTTTCAAAATTTGTTACATCAAGAGGAGGCTAAATTATTGCAATTTTGTACTATTAAGACTTTTGAACATGCTTTGTTTCTCAAACTCAAAATCAAAGTAATAAATCTCATACTTCTAATAGTAATGATCATAATAATAATAATAATTATTATTCCAATAACAACAATAACTATCGTAACAATAATAATCATAATAATGGTTATTCAAATAGCAATAATCATAATAATAATTGTTCAAACAATAGGTCTAATTCTAGGTAATCATACAATAATAATAACAATATTTACAATAATTGACATAATAAAAAATGACATTGTACTTATTGTGGTAAAGATGGTCACCTAACTAATGTTTGTTTTAAAAAGAAAAATGATAAGAAGTCCATCAATAACGATAATCAAAATAACTTCAAATCTCAAGGTAATCAATCTCATCTTGCTTTTACTATTTTTTATAAAGCTTCTCATGCATTAGAATGGATTATTGATAGTGGCGCTTCTCATCATGTTACATATCATAGAGAAGTATTTCATTCTTTGCAACCAGATACTACTAATGTTCGTACTCAATTAGCTAATGATCATAGTTGCAAAGTTGATGGTTTTGGTGATAATGTTCTAAATGGAAAATTACACAATGTTCTTTATGTTCCTGAATTGAAGTCTAATCTTTTTTAGTTTCTCAGTTATGTGAAGATTACAAAGTTGAATTTCATAACCATATGTGCTATATTATTGATCCTAACATTGATCATGTTGTTTCTAATGCTAAGGTGGATCATGATAACTTGTTTAAATTTTATGAGTTTGCATCTTCAAGGTACTCTTTGAAAGTTAATATTGATTTCAATGTATGGCATGAAAGGCTTGGCCATTTGAGTTCTGATTATATTACTTTGATGCAAAAATCTAACATGTTTGAAGGATTGCCCCATATTGTTCCATCTAAACTTACATACACAGGTTGCATGAGTGGAAAAATGAAAAGGGAGCCCTTTCCTCATGGTACTTCATAGGGGTCATCTGATAAGTTACATCTTATTCAAAGTGATCTTTTGGGTCCAATGGAGAAGATATGCATACAAGGTTCAAAGTAAGCTCTAACATTTGTGAATGATTTTAATAGAAGAATTTGGATTTATTTTTTGCATACTAAAGATCAAGTACTTGACACATTTTCTAAATTTCTTATGTTTTTGGAAAGTCAATCTGGTTCTAAACTTAAAATACATAGAATTGATAATGGTACTAAATGTGTTAATAATTCTTTTTTTTCTTAATTAAGATCTTTTGGTATAAATATCAGCTTATTGTTCCTTATACACCATAACAAAATGGTGTGGCGGAAAGGAAACATAAAACTATTGTGGAATTGGATAGATGTATGTTACATGCTAAAGATATGCATTACAAATTTTGGGCTAAAGCAATAGCTTTTGCCACTTATATTCTTAATAGGAGTCCTACTAGATATTTGCAAAATATAAATCTTGAGGAAGCATGGTCTGGTAGGAAACCTAATTTAAAACATTTGAATTTTTTTGGATCTATTGCTTATGTTCACACACCTACCTAAACAAAAAAGGCATACAATTGATTCTAAATCTTCTTCCTTTACTTTTGTTTGGTATGCCAAATTTACTAAAGGTTATAGAGTTTATGATCCTACTACTAACAAGGTCCATATTGCAAGAGATGTTGTTATTGCAGAAAATGAAGTTCATGATTGTTCCAAGGTCAAAGATGAGGAATTTAAAGGGGGTATTATTGATCTCTTGGAGGCACAATCTCTTATTCTAAACCCTACTCCTAATGCACCTATTTATATTCCTATTAGTATTAAAAAAGATGAAGATGATGATGATGATGATGATGATGATGATGATGATGATGATGATGATGATGATGATGATGATGATGATGATGATGACGACGACGATGATGATGATGATGGTAAGAATATTTCTAGTCCTCTGAGTGATAATTTTGCTCATGATAGTGATAATGTTGTTCATGATGATAATGATGAATTTAATCCTCATAGTGATGATGAAAATAATGAATTTACTGCTCATAGTGATATTTCCATTACTTCTAAGAGAAATCCTAAATGGTTTAAATATTTACTTAATGAAGGTGATGCTTATATTACTAGAATGGGTTGTATTAGACCTAGGAGACTTAATTATTGCAATTATGCTTTGACATCTTCTCTTATTCATACTAAAGATCCTCAAACTTTCTCTCAAGCTAAAAATCAACCTCATTGGAAAAATGCTATGCAAGTTGAGTATGATAGTTTAATTTCTAATAATAATTGGGATTTAGTTACTTTACCTCATGGAAAATATCTTGTTTCATGTAAATGGTTATATAAAACTAAGTTGAATGCTAATAATGAAATTAGTAAGTTTAAAGCTAGAATAGTAGCAAGAGGTTTCTCTCAAGTTGAAGGAATAGATTATAATGGGACCTTTGCTCCAGTTGAAAAAATGTCTACTATTAAAGTTGTTCTTGCTTTAGCTGCTAAAATGAATTGGCCTATTCACCAAATGCATGTTAAAAATGCCTTTTTAAATGGTGATTTGCATGAATAAATCTATATGTCTCAACCTCCTAGTTTTATTAAAGAAGGTAATAAACATCTTGTATGTAAACTAAAGAAAACTATCTATCGTTTAAAACAATCTCCTAGAGAATGGTATTCTAAAATTAATGCTTTCTTTATTTCTCAAGGTTTTTCTAGAAGTAAAAATGATCCTAACTATTATATCAAGCATAGTGAAAATTACATTATTATTATCATTCTTTATGTTGATGATTTGATTCTTAATTCAAGCTCTAACCATTTAATTTCTGATATTAAGTCTCAACTTAACCAAAAATTTCAAATGACTGATTTGGGACTTCTTCATTACTTCTTAGGAATGAAAATTTGTCAAATCCTTAAGGGTATTTTTATTTCTCAAAGAAAATATGCTAAAGATCTTATTGATAAATTTCATATGAATGATTCTAATCATATTCAATTCCATGTGAGTTAGGCACTAGGTAAATGACAGATATGGAAACTACATTTATAGATGCTACTCCTTATAGACAACTTGTTGGAAGTTTAAATTATCTAACTCTCGCTAGGCCTGATATATCTTTTAGTGTTGGTTTAGTTTCAAGATTTATGTCCAAACCTCAAAAAACTCACTTCAAAATTGCTAAAAGCATATTAAGGTATATTAAAGGTACTCTTGATGTAGGTTTATTTTATGATGCAAATCTGATTTTACATTAAAAGGATTTACTGATTCAGATTTAGATGGAGACCCCAATGATGAGAAATGTACTTTTGGGTATTATTTTTTTCTTGGTTCAGGTGCTATATCTTGGAAAAGTAAAAAAGATCAATATAATTCACTATGTTCTACGGAAGCTGAACACAAAAGTTGTACCAATGACTCCAAAGAATCCTTATGGCTTAGAATAATTCTTGAATATTTAGGTCTACCTCAACAAGAACCTACATCGTTATATTTTGACAATCAAAATGCAATAGCCTTGGAAAAGAATCCGGTCTACCATGCAAATTCAAAGCACATTTCTCTCCACCACCACTTCATTAGAGAGAAAATTGAAGAAAAGAAAGTTTCCCTCATATATTGCAAGGGTGAAGATCAAGTTGTAGATATTTGGATAAAGCCTCTATCTAGAGAGGAATTTGAATTTCATTGTAAAAATTTGGGTTTGATACCCCTTAATGAAAATCCCCCAAGTAAATATTAAAGGGGGATGTTAGAATTTAATCCTTCCTTGGTGGAAAATATGTATTTAAAGGATAAACCACGGTATCCTATATTGTATTTGTCCTCTAGACCAAGTAGGAGGACATGTCACTATTTTGTAATTCAATAAGGAAATTAGATATTCCTCCTTAAGAGGAATCTCACATTTGTCACACACACACAATATGAATGTGACATTCATAGAAGATGACACTTACATGAAAACTCCTCCACTCATCTCTATTTAAGAGATGCATCTCACACAATTATCTAATAATATTCTCTTCTTTCTCACTTCTCCTCACATTCTTATCTTTCTCTCAATATTGTATTGAGCTCATTGTTCTCATTCTTTAGGCCTTGTGCCATATGCATATTCTTCACAAGAGGTTTTCTTGTTTTTCCCCTTTCAAATCTTTTTGTTCTTGTCTTGGTTCTTGGAGTTTGGTGATCTCTTGGCTTGATTTTTTGTAGCAATTCCTCACTATCTCTTTTGGTTAACTTGGTAAATTCCTTTCATGCACTGACACTTGGATTCTTTCATTTGCTCTACTTATTTTTTTATGATTTCTAACAATAAATCCATCTTTTATAATGATAAAAATACAACCAATGGAAGACCAAGATTTATTTCTTAAAATTATACTAAGATGTCCCTCTTGGGATTTGAATCAGGTTCTCATCAATGAGAACTCATTTCTTTAAACAACCAAGTTAAACCCCTTGGACTTATTACTATAGGTTTTTTTTAAAAATAATTGTTCAAAGATATAACATTTCTAATATTTATAATAAAAAATAAGAGCTTGTAATGTTACATAATTTAGGATGTGCCATGTTTAAAGCATATTTTGAATTTATATTTTATATAAATTACAAACACTTTATAAACTAAAGAAACGTAAGGCAATCTATTTCAACATATTTAATCTGATATTTTAATATATTTATATAAAATATGCATATCAACTACAGTCTCACTTCACCAACCTCTTATTGTGATATGGAGAGGATATAAAATCAAAAAAAATAAAATTCCAAAAAATAATCAGTAGATAAACTATAGGTAAGTAATCAATCTCCGTGGAGACACAAGACAAAATAGTGGAATGTCACTAGAGAAGAAGCTATTAGCACAACCAACTTCCAGCTCTCTCCGTGATTTTAAGGGAGAATCGTCTTTCACTATAATTAGGGAATCATAGTCTCTCTTTCATTTAAGACAAATTAAAAGGGGCTTTATGTTTATTTCTAACTATTTCTCCATAATTTATGTTTATGCATTAGTTATCCTTTGTATTTAATTCATGCATGTTTTGTAAACGATCAATACAAGAATTTCATTTTATTGTTTTTCTACTCTATTCTCTTCTTTGTTTTATATCTATAAGCTTTAGTATCTTTTCTAACTAGATCGTTACTTTATTTTGTAGGTTAAGGTACTAAAGATTATAGATATTTTAGAATGCAAAGCCTATTGTATTGAGGGATTCTAGTTTTGTACAATTTTGGAGATTATGCTTAGGAGTGAGTCATGTATAGGGTTTGTAGATGTAAATATTGTGTGAGCAATCAATATAGACATCAATTGTGTCCTAATTTACAAGATAATGTTCCATACCTCTTCCTTCAGAATACGTCAAAAGGTCAAGTTGGTCCTTCCCCACCTATAGAGATAGTTGTTATACCTTCACTCATTGAGTCTCTTATCATTGTTAAGAAGGATAATTTAACTCTTTGTCTTCTTGATTGGCATCAGTTTCTACTAGATATTGAAGCCTTGTTTTTAGATGCCCACATTGCCAACTTGGACGACACCATCGAGGATTATAGATCCTCTTCTCTAACAAATCCCATGGAGTCAACTGATTTTCCTTTGATCTTATGTTTCACATGTTTAGACCCTCTTTTACTCTCTGTCCATATTGTATTTTGTCATGGTTCTACCACATTCTCATTGGCCGAGCAATCACAATACATCCATGGTCAATGTACCTGAATCATTTATGGTACGTGATTTATTGCATGAGTATTTTGTCACACTTTTGCATTGGCTTATATACATTCGAGCAACATTTTAAGGGGTCATCTTTTTTTTTGGACTATGATCTCTATTAGTCTTCATTAGATTCTAGATCATCATCTTTAGTAGATTCTAGTGTTATTATGAAAATTTTTATTGTCAATATGAAGACCTCTAAGAGGTTTTTAGAGGCATTCTTATACATTTGGATTCCACTTCCAACCCATTCCTATCTTGAATGGGAAGCATTCTTGCACTTTTATTTAGTTTTGTTAGTTTTAAAGGGAAGGAATAGTTTTCAATGATCGTGGACTATCCTCTACATCTAGTTTAGAGCATCTACCATTAAATTTATATTTAGGGTGGATAATTGATCCTTCCATGCCTCTTCTTTTCAATTTCACTTTATGCAAGAAGTTCAATTGAATGATATTGCAGCATAGTAGCTGCCATGCAAAATTTGAAGTGTTTTATTTTCACTCGGTTTTCCCTCTTTCCTCTTTCCTTTAATTAGGGTTTATCTCTCCTTTGCAAGACTTAACGAGGGTTGTTACCGCATACAACTTTCCGTTTCCTATAATTAGGGAAACATGCTCGCTTTGCAAGACTTAACGAGGGTTGTCACCGCATGCAACTTTCAGTTTTCTATAATTAGGGAAACATGCTCGCTCTTGCATTTAAGCTAATTAAAGAGAGCTCTAATGTTTTGTTCCAACGATTTCCGCATGGTTTATGTTCATGCAGTGGTTCTCCCTTTTGTTTAATTCATGAAAGTTTTGTAAATGATCAATACAAGAATTTCATTTTCTTCTTTAGCTGCTCTATTTTCTTCTGTGTTTCATCTACAGTTTTGTTTATCTTTCCCAGATAGAACCTTATTTTACTTTGTAGGTTCAGCTGTAAAATTTTACAGGAGCTGGGAGTACCTGCACATTTGTCTGCGTATTGTATTGGGAGGCACGAGAGGAACATCTAGTTCGCATGGCTAGTGTTTTTCTTGTTTATTTCACCTTGAGCAAAGCTGCATTTGGTTGGGATGTAAAAGAACTACCGAGCCCAATTGCTCATCCTTACAAGGATAATAACTTGAGGGCGTCCGTATCATTGAGGCAGAAAACGAATGCCTCTCCCTCGCATGAGCAGGCGAATATCGTTCAGGCATTCCAGCTTCAGAATTATAAAAAATTGCACAAGGATTTCTCTGATATTAAACAAAACTCTTTAAAATGTTTATCTTTCCAAGGGACTCGTCAGGAGGTCCTGTTCCAATGGTCAGGATAACTGGATTAAGTTGGTGAGTGCTATGAATGAAATCCAGCAATCTTTTTCTACTTCTTTCACACAGGTGGCAATTGCCACATATAATTCACAGATACAATTTCATCCTTGATGGTTTTCATATTTTCCAAATCGGTTTTCTCAAATGAAAACTGAATCCCGAGTGAGTTTGAGAATGGAATTCCAAGCGAGTCTGCATATTCAGATAGAATTCTAACTGTCTGTGTACACAAGGACACTAAATCAACAACAACATTTTGATCATCCCGACAATCCCATCTAAGGGCAGTGATCTTCGAGTGTTCAATTTCGTAGCCTCCAGTTTTCATGGCTTAATATTCATAACATTCATATCAGAATCGCCGATATCTTGAGTTCTTCCACATTCCCCTCGGCCATTAATTCTCCCATTAAACTTTCCTGTATTGAAGAGAGCTCAATTGCTGCAAAAGAAGAAACTAATGAGCCATCATCTTCAATTGCAAGATCATCTGGCCCATATGATTTAGTTGCAATTGATTTGGCATCTACTGACCTATATTTAGAAGCTCTTTAGAGTTGGCTTAGTTTCCATACACTCAAAGAAATTCTGGAATAATGATCCACTATCTTTATTAAATTCATCGCTCACTAGAAACCATTCAGTCAGAAATGATAAATCAACCAATTTTTTCGTCTGAATGTATGCTATAATTGAATGAAATACCAATAAAACAATCCAAATATTTAAAATAGTAACCATATCTTTTTCCTTGTGGTAGTGTACTGGCATCCATTAGGATGAATTAAGATTTCAACAAAATCAGTGTCGTGATATGAAGCTGTCTACTCTGCAAAGTGCACAGTGTACAGTTTAATCAGCTGATATAACTCGGAACAACTTTAAACTTTTCCAGTTCATCCTTAAGCACTCTAAAGGTTATTAAGGGGGCTTTCGTGATCCTTTCGATATTACCTTTTTCATTTCGATAAAGTTAACCATATTTTTCATTTTCATATTTTAGGAATTTGACTGACTCTACTCCGCAATGTATCTATGTCAAGCGATGAACCAAATTTTTGATTCCTATCCAAGAATAGTATTATGAGATTTAGATAAAAGAAGGCATCAACCCACTGAAGCCATCTATGTCAAGATCTTTTAAATTTCTTGGGTTTCAAGAAGCACTACACTTACGTAGGTGTGAAGGAGTACGTGGAAAAATGTACAAAATCTTATTGATATTTTAGTTTCAGAGAATTCTAATAAGTATATTAGAATAATCTACGCTTACATGAGCATGATATTTGAATAAAATAAAATAGAAAAATCTACGCTTACATGAGTATGGTATTTGAATAAAATAAAACACATAAGAAGAATAAAGATCAATGTATTTCAGTTGAAATTAAAATTTTATTTGTTGTATAGATATTTTTTTATATTGATACAATTAAAAATTTCCCCAAATTGTACAATTTTTTGGCAGCTCCAATCCATCCTCATCCTCTTGAATTTTCTATGGCAAATGGCTCCAATAGCTGCTATGACGACCTAGTCAATTTAGTTTTTGGTAGGATGAAGTCAGGCCCTAGAACGAGAGCCGCTAAGAAGGCTCTAGTTTGAACTTCAAGGAAGTCCTATGTGATGGATCTGTTGGAGAATACGGAGCAGATAAACAAATATGCAGAACAGAAAATAAGTAGAAGAAAGAAAAATAATCGAGATGGAAGAACACTGATATTATAGTGGCTCATCAAGACGGCTACATGCACTTTTGAACCTGGTGAATTCTATTATCAATCTTTGTTCAAGTACCTAACAATATACAAGAACATTTACATATATACAACTCGAATCACCCACTTCCTATCCAAAGAATGAAGCTGAATAATCATAAGGAATTGGAGGGAAAAAATTCATAAGAAATGCTTGACAAGACACTGACTCACTTTTGTTTGCAGTAAAGGCAATGTTGGCAAAAATCCAAATCAACTAATTTCAAATCCAGTAGTTGTTCTCTTTTGAGCATAACTTCGAGTCCTTTTGACCAAGCATTTTATGTCAACATTTTGCATCACTATCCTCAACTATCATAACAACTCCCATTTCGTCATGATTCTCAAAAATATAGAGCTTGTCAATTCTATTTCCCTTTACTACCACCAAGGCCCCTTTGGTTACTTTCAAAGAATCTAAAGTAAAGAAAACATTATAGTCTTGAGTATTGAGCTTTCTTACGAATATTAAATTCCTTTTGAGTTTAGGGACATGAAAGACATCCTTTAAAACTCATTTGTTTCCACCTATCAGCAATCATAAAACATCACCTTTTCCAATAATCTAACATGCTTTATTGTCACCTAGAAACACACATACAAACAGCCCTTCTTGATAGTTTGGAAAAATCTCTATCCATGAAATGACATGGAAAGAGGCTCCAGAATCAAGCACCTACAAATCTGAAGTAGTATTGATTGTTGAAAGGATTAGAACACTATCATCTTTATTATAAGTTGTATTGTCTTTGTTGTCCCACACCCTCTCATGTGCCTTCTTGTAATATCAACAATTTTTATTTGTGTGGCCAGCCTTAGCTCAAAACCAATAGTCACCATTTTGATCTTTTGATTTCAATCTTTTGGCAGATTTGGATCTCCTTTTGTTAATATTTTTGTCTCTATCTTAGGGCCTTCCCCTATTGACTAGCGTCAACAAATCGTCAATTGACGTCTCTTGATTCATTCTCCTCATATCTTCTATTAGAAGAGTTTCTACAACATGATCAAAATCCAACTTGCTCTTTGAAGCCACCAAAGTGCTTACTACCATTACAACTCTTTCACATGTATTAGCTAACGAACACAATTTAACAAAATAGCTTTTATCTCATCATCAAAATTAATACTGACCAAAAGCAACTGGATAACTAAATTATTGAATTAATTAAGATGATTCGAAACAATTCTTTCTTCTTTAATTTTTAGATTATATAGTCTCTTCGTAATGAAAAATTTATTTGTAGTTGAGGCCATTTCATACATACTGAAAAGTTTATCCCAAACACTCTTGGTTGTCTTTTCTGTTAAAAAATTGAACAAAACATTACTCTATAGAAATAGAAAAATTGTAGCTTTGGCTTCCTTGTCTAATTTTTCCCAATCTTCATCTATCATAGAATTTGGTTTCTTTGCTTTCCCTTTAATGCCAGAAAAAAATCCTATTTAATTTCATGACAATCTTCTCTGTACTTCCGAAGCGGAAGGTTTTGCCCAGAAAATTTCTCAATTTTCCACCTATCTTCTTACTCAATAAATATGGAAATTCTTTGCTGATTTCCAACCAGCGCTTCACCAACAAAATCTAATACTTATTGTTTGAGAATACAAAGTGGATAAACAAATATATCGAACAAAAAGTATATAAAGAAATGAAAAACAATAGAAACACAAAAACACAAATTTTATAGTCGATCACCAAGATGAATACATCACTTCCAAAACAGGTTAATTATATTATTAATCTTTGTCCAAGTACATAACAATATATAACAAAAATTACATATATACAACTCCAACTAATCACTTCATATCCAAAGAAAGAAGGTGAACATGCATAAGGAATTGGAGGGAAAAAAGTCCATTGGTTGTCATCTTCAACATGCTCTAGGGTTTCCTACAACATTTGTGTTTGACACCACCACATTTTGGCTTTATGTTTGGCGAATCTTCCAAAACTAAATTCACTCATGTCGATCCATAGATATTTCTATAGTTAGTTTCGAAAGACTTGTACGTCAAATATGTTTCTCAAAAGTCATGCACTAATATGCAAATTTTTGTGAGTATGCCCAATTTAAGTGATTTTGATGCTTACATAATGGGCAATTTGAAAGAATTTATGCAGTGTTCAATCGATATTTTTCCATGCACTAGAGGATTTCTTATTTTTGCATTCGAGTCTCTTGGAGATAAGTATTTGGTGGTTGAATGTGGCTCTCGGAATTTGTATAGTGATTTTTTATGCGTGAAACCTTGGCATCCCTAGTTTGACCCTCAAACTGAGACTTTTTCTTCTATCTTCTTTTTTGGAAGTTTTCTTGTAAAATTTTGCAGTTGAACCTGCAAGTAAATTAAAGATCTTTCTTAAAAAAGAGAAAATTTATAGAAAAAACAAAGAAGGAAAATTGAGAGAAACAAAGATAAGAATGAATATGAAATAAATTCTTGTATAAACAATTACAAAGATTGTATGATTGATACAAATTTAATATTGTTGAAATGACTAAGTTTGCCATGAGGAACATTAATTAGCTTACGCATCATTTGTTACTTATGAAAGGAAAGAGAAAAAGGGTAAAAAATAGAGGAAACAAAATACCCCCAAAAAAATACAGAGGAAAAAGGTAAACAATTGTGGAAATAAAAAACCCCTAAAAAAATACACTAACATTGCATGACATCTATTATGCTACAATGTCATTCACAGGAAGAAGATCTCACAAAAAGTGAAAATGAAATAAAGTTGAGTTGCAAGTCCAAGTATCCACTCACAATATGTTGTCAATGAGAGATGCAATAGGTGTATATGAGTTATCAAAAATTTGATTATCTAAAAAGGATGTGTCCATAAAAAAATGGGGCAATGAAAGTGTCATTGTCATCCATAAGAACTAGTCTTCCAAGGAAACATCAATTTCAAACGAAGATCCTATGTCTCCATACAATTGTTGGATTATGTTCCAAGTAATGAAAGGGTACTCTATGTGCTCTATGTGAAATAGAGTAGCCACTAAAATAGTAATGGATATTAGTCCATAAACCATGTCATTATTATTCAACCTTGCACTGTTTTGTTCATTGTCTCTTGGCTTAATATCATGTATAAGGAGATAGGAAAATATATCATGTTATTCCTTCTTTCTAGGATAAATAGTTCCCCGAGGTTAGGATATCAACGGAAGGATGAAAATAAAAACCAAGATACATGATTAACCCCAAAACATTAATGAAACTTTCTCTTAGTTTATGATTAAAAAAAAGAGATAGTAAGAGACATACCCTAAGACAACCTAATTCCATTCTAATCCAGGTCTAACCTTTAGTAACTAGAATACATTTTTTTGTAGTCATCCCTCCTATATCCTATGCACACTGATAGGATGTAAAAATTTACAGTCAAACATGTAAGAAAAATAAGGAGTTTTATAGAAAATAGAAGACATGATTTGTAGAGAAATGAGGCTGAGAATAAGTATGAATAAATTTATTATATTAACGACTACAAAGACTACTTGATTTAAACAAAGTTAACTCTACCGTAATGACTAAAATTATCATGAAGATCTCTAGCTAGTTTATGAATCATTCATTACTTACAAAGAGAACTACTCTTTGACATTGTAATGATCAATGACAACTACCGTTGCAGATCTAAAATAAATGGATACAATTATAAATGTTACAAATTAAAATTAAAGATAACATTTTTCCTTATACATCTTTCTATTTTAGGGATTTTGTTTTGGGCTACAAGAAATTTATCATGCAAGAATAGTTGTTGGTGAAAGGAAACAATTAATTATTAAAAATCTACATTTTTGTGCATGCATGCACAAATGGACATGTTCAATTGTCTAGACAAACATAGCTTTCATCAATGGTGTGAGACTAATGTTATAAGTAGCTTGTATACTATGATAAAATAACTTTTACATGTAGAGAATGATACTCTGTAGATAATTTTACGCCACAATGTCAAAAGGTGGAAGGTTTGGAAAAAGGGGATGATCACCTAATTGGTAATCCCTCCTACTAGGAGGGGGTTCAACCTCAACACTATGCTAATCCAACCTAACCATACTGTGAATGAATTTATATACAAGATTCTCCAAAGGATAGTCTAGTATGATTACCTCATGTGCCATGAAGAACTATAGTCTCTCCCATGGGGAACTCTTGGGGAACTAGCACTAAATTGAGTGATCATATTCCCGCTTGAGTCTCTAAAGTAGCAAATTCTTAGATTTCTAAAGCTCTTATAATTATGATGGCCAATACATGCTCTATTTCATGCCCAAGTAAGAATAAAATGCATGATCTCAAAAATAACTCGTATTAGACATAAGAAGAAGAACAAATTCAGAACTCAAACATTAATTGCTCCTTAGGAATTCAGAAAAGGAGAAAAATTCTAATGAATTTTGCCCCTCTACTACCATTGTGTTAATAGGTTGACCTTGCAATATTTCATAGGTTGGCCTTTTTCCTATACTTTGGAGGTGGGTAGCTTGTTGGTTAGGTCTGGTTTTGGTCCAACATTGAAAGATGATCATTTGAATAGATATGAAAATATTTTTATTAGTAAAGTGGGTGCATCCCCTATACTACTATTAACTAATTAGGCAAAGTAAAATTTAATACATCAGTATTCCTATTTTAAATTAAAATATCTAATGTGTATCATATTAATTGTAATATTATTTGATTTAATTGTAAAGACATGTAGAATTAAAAAAAAAAATGTTTTATTTATATATTTTATTCATTAGAAATAAGTATAGAGCATATCATTTGTTTTAATTATTAATAATTAAAAAATGGGCATTTGGTCTATTAGTTGAGATGAAAGACCGTCAAAAAGCCTATCATGGATCAATTCTTAGTGAGTGCAAGTCTTCATAATCATAAGTGATGACGCTAAAATTGTATCATGGGAAAATTTAACAGAATGGATGTATAAAAGAGTGTATCAATGACCAACACCCATCATATTAACATGTCTTACTCATAAAAATATTTTGAGTTACAAGTAATTAAAACATATATTTTTGAAGGAATAACTATTCTATTATTAATACATTGTATAAGATAAATTTTTGTTATTAAGATATATGTCAAACAAATATTCAATGTGAATTTTAGTTATTTGACAATTAATATATTTAAAGTTCTAGAAAGTTATATCAACAATCAGAACACATAACAAGATAAATAATTGGAATGTTATTGTTAGATGAGTATGATGTTTTAATCAACTAAAATAAATAAGAATAATCAAGATGTACTCTAATTTAGAAGAAGAAACTTTATATTTTATTATTTATTATAATAATTAAATAAATTACAATATATATTTATTTTTAAATTAAAATATTATACTAAATACTAGACTAATTGTAACATGCTTCTACTTTTCCCAAAAGGATGGATAGAATTAATTTTTATATATTTAATTTTTTTTTAATTGTTAACAAAATAAATATAAAACAAATTATTTAGGTCAATTATTCATAAACTAAAAACTAGATTTTTTATTGTAAATTTGAAAATATCAATATATTGTAATTAATATTAATATTTTCTAGCAATATTCATATTGTCTAGAAATAAAAATATTTTTATGTTCTTGAGAATATGTTATTTGGCCAAGGTTAAAATCCCAAAAACTACAATTATACCAATTGCCTTCGAGATAAGTTAAAGGCAAAACTAAAAATCAATTGTGTTACACTTAAGGAAGAGACCCTTCACTTATAATTATCTATAGATGAGATGATATCAATCCTTCATAATGAGTGGATTAAAAACTACTCCAATATTTTACTGAACTCAAATTCACTTTACTTATTTGATCGATCTTGAAAAGGTAATGAAAGTTATTCATTTGAAAGGTCTCAAAATATATACATGATAGTACTAGGATGTGAAAGATGTACTTTGATGGTGTGAGTCATGTACTTGTATGTCTAGACAAGATTTGTCATCCACCCTTAAGAAGAAAAGTATTATAAATTATATAAATTAGTCTTCATCTCCACACATTAAACGTAGTAGAATATGATGTATTTGAATTTAGAATAGATAATATTTTTAGAAGAGTTACATCATGATCCTATAAATTTACTATTAGTATAAATAAAGTGTAGTTGTAATGAATTAACAAAAACTCTTTGATGAAGGCATACAAGGAGTAGTTATGTGACCTAATTTTTTTTAATGTAGTTAATATATGTCTTATTTAAAATAAAAATACAAATTCAACAAAATTTCTATTCAATTGATTCACAACAGCACCCATTAAGGAACTTTCTTGCAAACCCAATTTCATAATCATTTTCAACATTTATCTTACTGTAATTGATAACATAGTTCATTTGAATTTTGAAAGTGATGTAAATATTGCTCATTTTGTTCAATAATCCATATAATTCATATAAGAATTGGCTCAAGTGAATGAAGCCAATGGAAGTTAAATTCTTGAACTCAATGGTGACAAACTAGACAAAGGAATTTTGAACATGGCAGGCAAGTTCCTTAAGTCAGCTAAATTCCAAGATTGATTAAAAACCAAAGTACCATGTTAATTTGTGAACCATTTTTTACTAGACCGTGGTATGAGAATACAAATCGTTAAAAGACCCAACAAGTATACTGCAATACAAGATCAAACACTACCCTAAATCTAACCTTATAATATACATAGAAGCTATTGACAGGTTAATTAACCTAAAAATAAAATAAAATTATTAAAAAAAAATTAATGAAACTTATCATTTTGAAAATTATACATTATGTATGAACATTCATCTAAATTCTCTAGTCTAATCATCAAAAGATAACTTACTTTTGGGAGCCACCCAATTGAGAATGCACTGATCATATCATTATTACTAATTAAAAAATATTGACTTAATCAGATTTGAGTCAGATGCCTTCAAGTTTCATGTTATATTGATTCATATTGTCTTTATAAATCCATTATGACAATGAATAAAATCCTATGGAAAAGTAACTTTCTAACTGACAACTATAAACTAGTATTTATTTATTAATCTGAACTAAAGACTAATCAGAAATTAATGTAAAACTCCAACATTCCCTCTCTTATAAAATTAATTCAAACAAGAGTGGAATAGTGCAAGGGTTTTGAACCCAACCCTTCTAAAGACTTTGATGAAGCTTCTTCACTAGTCATCCTCACTAGCTCAAGAAAAAGTGAAGTGACTGCATCAGTGGATCTCCTGACCATAGAAATTGAAACCATCTTCACAACATGAGTGTTCCTACCCCCATCCACAAGGAGACGCTTTTCCTCAAAAATTCTACATGTCCTAGGGGTGTGTCTAATGCCTCCACCATTGTTTCACATGTGACGACTTTCTATCAAAACTCCACATCTCCTTAGAGTGTGTATAACATCTCTTTAAGTGTTGTGGAAATAATCTCTCCTATACTATACAAATCACCACCGACATGCCTGCACATGAGATATCTTTCCTTTGAAAGTCCACCTCCCCTTCGAGTGTATCTAACATGCATGCTCAATTTCTTGACAAATCATCAACCAAATATTTCCCACCTCACTCGTTGAAGGGAAAACCATGATGTCAGCAGCCTCTTTTCTTCAGAAACACAAATATGAAAAGCCCCCTTATTTCTTCAATGATAAATATGTCAAGCTTCCACTTTTTAGGGACACAAATATGGTGCTTCTCATTTAATGAATCAACTCTGAGCGAGAAGCTAACTCATGATGATAGAAAACCTCTTGCCTCCAGTGCCTCTAGCGTCCTGCATATCCTTGTAGTTTCTGTCTATCTAATGCCACATTAAACTCTCTGATAGAAGAAACATTTGAGCCTTTGAAAGTATTAAAATCCTTAGCAAAAATAACCATGAGAATGCAAGCAATGTTTAACATCTGTTCAAAGATGACAATGTTAACATCAATCAATGATGGAAGCATACCATAGTAAAAATAATAACTCTTGAGCAGGTTATTTGAATATTAAATATAGAAATGTAATTGATTTATGGATAGTATGCGAAAAATATCAATGAATCATCTTAAAAAGGCTAAAACAATGTAACGCCCCACAAGGGAACCTAATAGAGATTAACCTAAAACATGCTATTAAGTTTACAATTTGTTTATTTTTATTTTAAAATTTTTACACAAGATCATACAATAATGCAGAAGAAGTAACAATACACTCACATAAACGAAATAAATAAACAATAAAGAATATATATATATA